>OZ024890.1:57402201-57682530 GCA_964017195.1 Siderastrea radians | reverse complement strand
ATAATAGTTCCCTTAAGTTGTCAAATTCAACAATCATTTCTGGACGTTGGGTCATATTTCTGCACAAAATGTTTCTTTTTGGGCGAAGACTTTGGAACGCATTTAATTTCCTCATAACGCGACGAAAAGCAGCTTTATTCGCAGATGTGTGTACAGTAAACCAATCAGAAAGTTTATAGCAACTTAATAACCGAGACTGAGAATCCAAAAGTGATTATCCTTACCTAAGTCATTTTTTTAAGGGCGTGTTATTCTAGCGATAATCAATCGAGCATTACCGGTAGTCCAAAAGGCACAATAGTGATCACACTTGCATTACAAAGCACTCGAACAATTGAATAAATGCTTTAAAATTCTTTATTATTAGAATTAGCCAGAAGAATAACATCAATACATTTTTAAAACGACTGAACTAATAAAATGGGACTAAAATACTTGTATAAATGCAATTGCAATAATGGCATCTCATCTGATAGGCATAAGCCTCCCTCAAACAGAGTTTGCACTAATAACACTGCGATAACAAACGATGTTTCAAGCAAGTGTTGCACAAAACATCAATGGTGCAACAATGTCTACGTTTTGAGAACTAGGCTGTCATCAGTATAGCTAGCGTACAGCAGTAATGGCCAACCGCTATAGAGAATACACATCTATGATCAACGAACAAAGTTTGGAAATAATGAAGGCAACTCCCACAGGAGGCTTTTTTAATTTTTTCGCTGTCTGCTTTCTTCTGTAGCTGGCTTTCTAGGTGCTACATCTAAATACCAGATGTCAGCCTTGTCAGCTTCTCTTCCCTCCAAGGAGATTCCCACAAAAAGTGGCAAGGATGATCGTTGTACCTTTTAGGGCTCACAATCATTGATTTGGAACGTACTAGATTGTTAAACAGAACTCCGTTTTATGCCACCCTGGTATCTTTGAGGGAACTAACTAATTATCAGCCTCTCGGTGGTGAAAACGAAATTCAGCCACGACTACACGATGAGTTTCTGATACCTTTCAAGGGTTCCTTTTGAAAATCTCGGACGATCATCCATCACTTTTACATGAGAGTCCACCTCTGGGCCCTTTCTTTTAAATGGAAAGCTGTTCCTTCTCAAACGGCAGAGTAACGTTCTTATCCTATAAAGCCCCTTTTCCTAAAACAAAGGGGTTAACAAAGTAAAATGACTAAAAAACTACAAGCTACGGAACGGTTATAAGGAGTAAAAAGGCAAAGCGTTTACCAAACAAAACCTAAATAATTATGAGCATGAGATGATATGCAACATATTAAACCTTAACAGAGACATTGAATTTTAGGCTTATAATGAGATAATTATATAAACACTCACAAACCAGGAACCATTTTTTTTTCATGCCCTAATAACTTTTGAGGCCAAAACTTTCAAAGGGATATACTCTTAGTAAGACGAAAAAACAAAAGTCAGTTATGATGTTTAAGTCCCTCGACAAGTTAGCCCAAGTGTACTTGCCAGACTTATTCAATAAACGAAGCACAATCAGTGACAATTGACGAAATTCGTGCACTAACCAAACACTGCTCAAGCCACGCACCAATTATCTAAAGCGTAGCTTTACCTACAACGGGGTCTAATTGTGGTATTCCTTAGTACAAGATGTAAGAAACATCAAGTCAACAGGGCAATTTTAAAGGGTAATAAACCAACAATTCCAATCATCGGTTTCCCACTCGGAAATCTTGTAAAACAGTGAATGAAGTGCATACATATGTTTTAATTATAAAATTGTCACTTTAATACACTGAAGATTTTACCGAGTTTACGTAAAGTTATATGTTTGTATGTACATAGTTCTATTCTCCTCCACGCGTAGAGGTGTAGCAAACCCTGACAAACTGAGGACGATACGGAATATTTCCCGATGACTGTATAACTAAAGAAAGTAGGGAATCTCAGGCCAGTATACTGGGCATTTATGCTTTCGCTGAAAGTCAGCCTTTTTTCACCCAGGGCCGTAGCCAGAAAAAAAATTATGACTGAGGCAATGTCCATGGTTAAAATTATGACTGAGGCAATGTCAATGGTTAAATTCTCTTCCTAGGTATTTAGGGTGTTAAAAGCAAAAAAGGGCTGATAAAACGAACCAATGACGGAGACAAGTGCCTCGGTTTGCCTCATACTGGCTAATGCCCTGTCATCATTTGGTAACGTGCTCTTCAAGTACAATAAGTACAATGGATTTGGTCATTTTTCACTGGAACGATGCCCAAACCAAGTTTTCATGACTCCAATTTGCAACCTCAAATCCGCACAAAAGAGAAAGGAAAAGCACTAACCTTTTGCGGCAATTTAATTTTGCGGGTGGGCGATTTTGTTTGCTTTGCAAGAACAAATTCTTTCGATTGGAAAAGAGTGCTTTTTCTTGCGGGAATTAATTTTGTGCGATTTTCACTGGGAAGTTGTGTTCTATTAGACTTTGTATTTCAGAGTTCATGGTTTTGTTTTTGAAGGAAATATTCTAAGTAAATGGGCATCAACACGATTTTACATTACATTTTAAAGTGTTATTTGATAAAAATTTTATATAATGTCCACAGTGGAGTAAATTTTAGCGTGCAGAATTAAATTTTTACGGTTTATAATTTTAGCGATTTTGATGCATTTTTCTGTGGGAAAAAACCCCGCAAAAATCGGTCAAATTAGAGCCCAATAAAAAAAGCATGCTACACGGTAATTTTAGTTACTGAACAACAAAAATCCACTCACTGCGCACCCGTTCAGATGCCTCAACCTAATGGCATCATTTTCAAAAACCAAATGAAAGCAAATAAGGCATATAAAAGCGAATGAAGGTAGATGAAGGCATAATGAATGCATACGAAGGTAGATGAAAGCAGTTGAAGAGAAATGGAGGGAAATGATGAGAAATGAACGCAGATCAAGGGAAGTGAACGCAGATTGAGACAGATGAAGGCATGTGAATGCAGATGAGTGGAGATGAAAGCAAATGAAGGCAAACGAGGGCAGATGAGTGGAAATGACGGAGAGTGAAGGGTAAGGAAGAAAGCCGGATGAGTGCAGATGAAGGCAGATGAGTGCAGACAAGGGCAGGTGACGGCAGGTGAAGGGTCTGAAGGCAAATAAAGGCAAATGAAGATCTATGGAAGTGGATGAGGACAAATGCATATGAAGACGGAGGAAGGTAAATGAAACCAAATAAAAGCAAATGAAGGAATATGAGCGCATATGAAGGCATATAAAGGCAAATGAAGGCATATGAATGCATATGGAAGCAAAGTGAAGGCAGATGGAGTTAAATGAAGGGAAATGAAGGAATTTGAAGGCAGACGGAGGAGAATGAAGGCATATAACGACAAATGAAGGCAAATGTAGACCGATGTAAAAGAATGAGGGGAAATGAAGGCATATGAACGTATATGGAGGTATATGCAGGCAAATGAAGGCCAAGGAAGGCAAATGAAGTCAATTGAAGGCAGATGTAGGCATATGTAGGCAAATGAAGGGAAATGAATGAGTTGATGAAATATGAAGGCGGAGGAAGGAAAACGAAGGCAGATATAGTCAAATGAAGGTAAGTGACGGCCTATGGAGCATATGAAGACAAATGAAGGTAAATGGAGGCAGATGGAGGCATACAAAGGGAAATGAATGCAGATGGAGATAAATTAAGGGAAATGAGGGCAACTGAAGGAAGATGGAGGCAAATTAAGGGAAATGAAGGTATATGAACGCATAAGGAGGAATATGAAGGCAAATGAAGGTAGATGGAGCCAGATGAGGACAAATGAAAGGCAAGAAAGGCAAATAAAGGAATTGAAGGCAGATGAAGGTAAATGAAAGGAATATGAAGTCATATGAACGCTTATGGAGGCATATGAAGGAAAATGAAGGTAAATGGAGGCAGATGAGGACAAATGAAGGGCGAGGAAGGCAAATGGAGGCAATTGATGGAGATTAAAGGCAGGTGTAGGAAAATGAATGGAAATGAAGGCATATGGAGTTAAATGAAGGAAAATGAAGGAATTTGAAGGAAGGTGTAGGCAAATGAAGGGAAATGAAGCCATATGAACGCATAGGGAGGCATGCGAAGGGAAATGAAGGCAGACGGAGATAAATTAAGGGAAATGAGGGCAATTGAGGGACAATGGAGGCAAATAAAGGAAAATGAAGGTATATGAACACATATGCAGGAATATGAAGGCAAATGAAGGTAGATGGAGACAGTTGAGGACAAATGAAGGGCGAAAAAGGCAAATGGAGGCAAAAAAGGAAATTGAAGGCAGATAAAGGCATATGAAGGGAAATGAAGCCATATGGACGCATATGGAAGCATATGAAGAGAAATGAAGGTAAATGGGGGCAGATGAGGCCAAATGAAGGGCGAGGAAGGCAAATGGAGGCAAATAAAGGCAATTGAAGGAAGATAAAGGCATATGAAGGGAAATGAAGCCATATGAACGCATATGGAGGCATATGAAGGGAAATGAAGGTAAATGAAGGCAGATGAGGCCAAATGAAGGGCGAGGAAGGCAAATGGAACCAATTGAAGGAAATTGAAGGCAGGTGTAGGAAAATGAATGGAAATGAAGGCATATGGACGAATATGGAGGCATACGAAGGGAAATGAAGGCAGATGGAGATAAATTAAGAGAAATGAGGGCAATTGAGGGAAGATGGAGGCAAATTAAGGGAAATGAAGGTAAATGAACGCATATGGAGGAATATGAAGGCAAATGAAGGTAGATGGAGGCAAATTAAGGAAAATGGAAGTATATGAATGCGTATGGGATTGTGAGGGAAAATGAAGACTAATGTAGGCAAATAAGATCCATTGAACGCAGATGTAGGCATAAGAATGGAAATGAAGGCATACGAACGATTATGTAGGTATATGAAAGGAGATGGGAAATGTGGAGGAAAATGAGGCGAATCATAGGCGTATGGCGGCCAGTGAGTGGAGGTGAGGTTTCTTTGTTTTAAATATTGTAGTGCCTTTCCTTAGTTTGGGGAATCGTGGTGGGTATATCCATGAGATCTTTTCCCTTGCTTGCGCCGAGCAACCGTCACTTTCAAATGGCGCCTGCATGCTCTAATGTTACAAAGATCACATGACTCAATATTGACAACTGCTGACCAGTGAATGCAGGCGCATTGATTTCGGCCTCTTGAATTGAAATATTATAATTCACGCCATTTTAAACAGGAACCTACCAAACTTTTGATTTCACGTGGATGAATTACCACAATATCTTTTGATTTATTTCCAAAAAATGCGTTCATAATTAAATTGAGATCAAAGTTTATCAAAGAAATGAAATGCGAGTCCCTGCACTCCGCCTTCAACCCTAGCCCCCCAAAATAAGATGTACCTCTTGTAGCAGAGTAAAAAATACAATAATAAAGTAATGACTCTGATAGGGAGTTACCCAACTCCTCCAAAACGACTCCATCAAAGTCACTCCAGAATTACTCTCTAAAAGGAGTTAAATAAGTCCACGAAAATAACTCCCAAAAGATAGTTATTTTAACCCTTGTTAGAGAGTTAAAATCACTCCACAATTACTCCCTAAGGGGAGTTGAACTAACTCCTCCAAAATGACCCCGAAAAAGGAGCTTTATTTTAACTCTCCTGGCAGAGTTAAACTGAAATTTAACTCCAAAAAAAAGAGTTAAATTTAACTCCAGAGGAGTACAATTTAACTCCAGATTGGAGTTATAATAACTCCCACCAGCGTAACTCCAATTTAGGGGTTAACTTAACTCCCCTAAAGAATAGAGTAACTCCTTTTCGGAGTTAAAATAACTCCTTTTGGAGTTAAAATAACTCCCAAAAAAATAACTCCACCTTAAGGAGTTAGTTTAACTCCACTACAGGAGTTAAAATAACTCTTTGAAAATTACTGTTTGTTGAAAAAGCAATGTCGCCATAAGCAATGTTTTCATTTTTTTTTAAATTCATTTCCTGTCATCAAAAACAGATGTTGACAGTTGTTGCTAAAAGTTCTTAAAAATAAACTAAGTACTGTTCACGGTAGGATAATTCCCTTTTTCAGAAATGAAAACTTTCTTCGATCTAAACAGAGTTGGTATTTTTGTTTCGTATATGCCCCAAGTGATTCACACTAAATTTTTACACGGATAGACGACTCTGTAGCTTGGACATACAGCCGACCGCTGCGGCTCTATATTTTGCTTCAGCAGAGCGGACGGCTAAATACAGGCTGATAACTTTGTTACACAGAATGGAGTAAAGAAAAACGGTTTTACATGCAACATACCTTGACAATAGCAAGCCCTGACTGAAAAAATTTCTAACGAGAAAAATCTTTCTGCAAAAGGAAATTGAAATTGACTTTTTAAAGATAAATTTTATCCCAAGGAGAAATGTTACAAACTAGTTCGAAATAATTCCAAGAACTTAAGTCTATCTGTAAAATAAAATCTTCTGCTCTATCTTTCGGTTTTTGTTGGCACTAAGCCATGAAGCAAAATAAATTGAATGTTGGATTCAGTTAATATTTCCAGCGGCAATTGTTCTGGCAAAACAGGTCGTTTAGTTTCACTCCCGCCATCACTTAAAATAAAGTCCACTTTTTCCTTTCCAAAAACCTCTTTTATTACACTTAACTCAATTATCGTGGAAGTATTTTTATTTTCCACCAAAACGAAGAAAGTTTAAGAACCGTTTGGGTGAGACATCTGTTGAGACAAACACCGCATCCTTAAAACATCTTTCATTGTGCATACAGGTGGACAAACCGTAGATGACTGATACTCAACTACAGCAAAATGCATAGCACACTGGTATTTTCTACTTTAAGTTTGTTTTTGCCCCGTTACGGCATTGCTTCCCTCAATGGCAATAGCTTCGCAATGGCTCGGCTTGAATGACGGAGGGAACAAACTGAAAATGACTGAATGTTTGAAGACCTATTTCACCTATTTATCGGGAACGTGATTTGAATAACAAGTTGATTTGTAGTGAAGTAAGCTACGCACGTTTGTTCTTCTGCTTCGCTGTGCTCTTCTGTGGTCAAAAAGTAGAACCAAAGAGTTAATTCTGAATGTGAATACTGTAAAATCCATGAGTTATTCATATATCCACATTTTCTTAAGTAAAACAACTTTTAGTTTCCAGAACAAAGTTGAAGCTTCTAATTGCTAGAAACAGTGTCCTTCTGAACACCAAAGAAACAGAATTTGAACTGATAACGTTAATCACCTCAATGGCGTTTAGGCAACCCCCGCGGGCCTGAATCTCGAAAGACGTCCTCTTTTGTACAGGTGACCGTCTTGTCTAAATGCCGCAAAATTAGACGTACTCTTATGTTTGCAAATTTTTGGCCAATTCTCATCTGTGCAGGTGCAAGATGGCAATATCATAATGAAAAAGTGCGACTGAGAATTAATCACAAAAAACGTTTTGTAGCCAAATGATCAGTTCAACAACGGCTTTATACCGACAAATATGCGCGCGATGTTGGCCTCTATTATAAAAAAATAGCCGCTGCTATTGTTGGTCGAAACTTTTAAACCCGATTGTACAAGACCACGTCGTTTTCTTTGAGAAGTTTTATTTTCTTGTGTGCTTAACAACATTTGAAGAGTTTTTCCTTGTCAAGGTTCCTTCTGTCAGTTTTTGAACAAGGATATCAGTAATCGTGAGCAAAACGTTCAGAATGTTGCAGTCATCAAGGAAAACTTGTGTCTGAAAATTCAAATTTAGTTCTAAAAGCTTACGTTCGACATTCAAATTCTCTTTAAATGATTTTTAAACGTTTTTTTTAGGTTCACTCGTCAAGGAAAATTTTTCACTCTGTATACATGACCAAACAAAATTGCCAAGATAAGGAAAACTTCATCGACCACAACCAGCTTTAGTGCCGAACGAGTTCTTGCAGAGACGGAGTATGTGTCTAGTCCCGCAGCTGTACAAAGAGTGTAGTGAAGTTTGAAAGGAAGCTTAAAATAAAAGTTAAGCGGGGGACTACCAATCCAACACTCACACAACTGGTAATTAATAATTTTGAGCAGTTTATTTTTAGTAGATGTTCTCGCCTTGTGTGAGATTTGAAAACTTATTTCTTGAACAGCACAAAAATTTCCTTAATTACTGATGGCATTCCCCTCAAAACAGACGCTCCTGTTGTAGCTCTACCCTGTGTTCTGTCAGCAAAGACTTCTGAGCCACAGGAAAACATTTTTCACATTAGTAGACTTAGTAACGCTACACTGAAAAGGTTCGTACTTCGATCCAATCACGGGCCACCCAGCCCTGAATATCACTACATCATCAGCACGGAATTTCATGGCTCATTACCAAGACATCTGTTTTGTGATAAACAATATTGGGCAACAAAATAGCATCTGGTTTTCTTAGGCACAATGTTCTACGTTAGAGCAAACAAATAAACGTTTAAGCAATCAGCTGGGATACCAGCAGCCCCTCTTTTTTACCAGGGATAGTTCAGCAAGAAGTGTAATGCGCACGCCTCAGAGCCTTCTCAGGGTAGCCTGAATTTCATGTCTGCTCTATTCCCTTAATCCTGACCGGAAGAGAGGGTTAAAATTTATACTAGCTTTCCTGTTGGACGTCATTGATAGAAAGGAAGGACGTTTAGTAAGTGTCCTTTAAAAGCTAATCAGTTACCTTTTAATAAAAAGAAACAGGATTAGTTAACGCTTTTAAACAAGAAGTTCCAGTACAAAGGAGACCTGGGCACCGCTCTCACCTTCACTTGCAAATCAACTCTAAAGCGTTCATCGAAAACATACTTTATTCTGATGATCAACAAATTCAACGCCATTTCTCTCACCCAATGCCAACTAACCACTTAGAACCTTCATCAACCTAAGCGGTTCAATGACACCGACCAAACAAGCACCACCACAACTGACTTTCCCTGAAAGTCATACGGGCTTATCACAGCAGCGCAAGCGAGGATCCATTACCTCCTCACCACGATCTCAAACGATCGCTTCTCTCATCACCGCTGACTGTCCCTGAAAGTCAATTAAACTCAACAAAGCAACACAATGTGCAATCCGTTGTATCCTCACAGAACAATAGCTCAACCCTCCATGATCACAAAAGCGGCTGTTGTGAGGAGCCCATTACTCTGCTGTTTTTCCATGACAGGCCTAACAAGAGAGGCAAACAAAATCACAAAATGCACTGAATAACCTGATGAACCTTCTCCCCAAGAACATCAAGGTCGAAATATACCGTACTTTTTCGATTGAACGCCGGGCCTCGAATAAACACTGGGTTTGAATAAAAGCCGGGTCAACACAGTCAAATTTAAAACAAACTCCCCTGCTTTTATTTGAGGTCTAGCATTTAATATTTGAATCTGGACCTTCACGTTACTCTAATTCTTATCAAACATTATCTATAGCAATTCAAAAAGGGTTCATGAACAACTTGGTACTTTGGCACGTTGGCGTAATGTACTCTACACTCTACTTAGCACCCAGTTTCCTAGCCTTGTTTTAATTCTCACCAAGGACGAAATCGGTGACGGTTTAGTCCTGTTTTGTTTATGCTGTGCTACATATTCTGCCATAATTTTAGTGAGCCTAGAGTAGTAATGACCAAAAAGTAAAGCCTGTCAAAAATGATGAAAAATACCCCCTTTTAATGTCAACCTCCGAGCCCCGAAGAAACGCTAGGCCTACGAGGCCTAGCTTTAAATAACGCCCCCAGTGTTTAATCGAGAAAATACGGTAAGCCCCCCTGTTCCCTCAGCCATAGAGTATCCTACAGAACATGAGACGGTGCCCATGGAAGCGAGTGGCCTGGGCCCGTCTAACAAACAGGCGCAGGCACCCCTCCCCCCCCCCTTTTAGGCGTCGACCGTCGACCTCGACCATGGAACATTGAGGAACATCCGTGAACACTATATCATTTCTAATGTTACAACGCTAAATAGTACAACGCTAAATCTTGGCGTGCTCCCATTGGTCGAAGTCGATCACGTGACGCGATAGTATCTCGCCTCAGCGGGCGCCTATCAGCGCATAGTGCCCGCCTGTGGCAATTTTCGCTCAAAATTTAGCGTTGTACAATAAAAACAATAGAGTCCTTATCTCTCAGGCCCTATGTGTGATAGGTTCCCTCGGAAATTTGATGTTCAAACTTCATATAAGCCCTCGAACTACGCTCTCAGGCTAATATTTGTTGTGAACATCAAATTTCCTCACGCAACCTATCACACGATAGTGCCTTAGACTTAGCGTTCATTTATTCGACATCTTTCCATGTTCCGACTTTCATTGAAACCTTTCTGAGACTAAAACCAGCGTGGAGGGATATTTGATGCGAAGAATGCATGGCAATTTGATTCTCGATGCGTTAGACCGGAGGATATTTCTTCCAGCGCTTTGCAACGGCTAAGCGCCGGGGAAAAGAATCTGCCCCAGGTTGCAGGTTGAATAGTAGTTTGCTCCCCAGCCCTCCCCCGCCTCGTTTTTATTCTGGTATCACTAGCAGCTGGTCTGCTGGAGTTCGTCTGCGCATGATGATTTAGACTTCCATTTTTCTGGGGGCATACCTTTTAATAGCGGAGCTCCCTTGCAGCCGAGGGCCGTAGAGCGGAGCACCATGGGTAAGGCAGTTTGGTAACCTATCTATCCGAGAAATGTTGGTTGCGACGTCAGCGTATGTCTGTACGCCCTCCCGTCGGTGCAAACTCTGGGGGAGGGGGAGGGAAGTTCCACGGCAACCCGACGGGTGGGAGGATAATGCCATCTTTTCTTGGGAGGGAGATCGCTCGGTGCTTTTGGGCAACCAGCGTTTTTCTTGGCGGGAAATCAAATGACTATCGTTGCTTTTACAATAAAAGAGGTTAAAAGCTTAAGCTTATTTAGCAAAACGATTTTTTTCTCAATTTTTTTTAATTTGAGAAAAAATCTCTAATATCTGATGGAAAGATAAAGTCCAAAGGAATTCTCAGTTGTCCTGTCGGTGGAAGGCGAAATGTTCAAGTTACGAAATTGGCCTTCGAGGACTTTATCTTTGTTGTGCTCAGCTGGCATCTTGTCACGTGAAAAAAGAAATCGCATGACCATCGTCCCTTTTGACAAACAGATTTCTTTAAAAGCTTAAGCTTATTTCGTAAAACGATTATTCGAGAGCATACTGAATTTTTTTACTTGAGAAAAAACATCTAATGTCTACAAATGGAAAGAAAAAGTTCAAAAGAATACTCAATTGTGTTTTTGGTGGAAGGCGAAAAGTTCAAATTACGAAATTTGCCTTCGACTGCATCATTGTGATCACCGTTATTTACGCAGGAAAAAAACCCAATAAAAGTAGCTATCAGTACAGAGGTCTCTTTCGGAGAGTGATTCTGTTTAAATTTTAAGCTTCTAGATTTATCGTCAGTGATTATGATTGTGGTTTGATAGAAGGAACTTTTGCGCGGACATGGTTGTCCTTTAGTGATTTTTCCTTCCTGTAGGATACAATCGGCTCGTGTTTGAAGATTTGAGCGAGACCTAGTTGGTTCTGGATTATGTGCCAGTGTTTCATGAGAATCCTTTTAAGATTCGGTACAGCCGGATTGTAAGTTGTGACAAACGGTAAGATCTCGTTTCTTTGTTTAGGTTTAGACCGTAGAGCCTCTTTTCTGTTTTCAAATCGAACTTCAATGAGAATGTTTTTAACGAGCATGGCTGGATAGCCTCTTTTGTAGAGTCTTTGTTTGAAGTCAACTTTAAAATTCTCGAAGTTCTCTTTGACTGAATTAATGCTTCTCCCTCAGTGATAACACCCCTTTTAGGGTTTAAGGAGTGGCAGGTGGAGAAGTGAGTATATTGAAAACAAGTGAAAGTGCTCTGAAAATCAAAAGTCGCACTTAAACTCCTATCTTTACTAGGGACGAAGCCTGTCATTTAAGGCAGTAGCAATAGGAGAAAGATAATATATAAATTTAGCCAAGCCTAAAAGCGGAGCTCCACATTTAAATCTGCGGTATATGGTCGTGAAAGGCGTTATAGAATCGAACACGGACCACCCACTTCGCAGGTATGTGCGATGTCAGTAGTACAGTGGGCTCGTATGGAGAAAATGGAGGCTCCTGATTGGTCGAGAGCGATCACGTGATCAGAGGATGACGTCATATCATTTCCGGTGCGGGAAACCGCTGACCATTGATCAAAAGTGGATCGTGGGCTCATGCAACCGGAAGTCACGTGATTTGAGTTGGGAAACCGCTGACGAGTGTGAAAAAAGGATCGTGGGCTCAAGGGGAAGGAAAACCGCGGAGAAAACGCGGGCTCAAAAGTCCAAAGTCCAATTTGGGGAAGAGGGGTAGGTATAAAATGGGGTAAACCCTAAGTGAGGGAGTAGTCACGATGTACATCACGCTCCTGAGTGATCAAGCACAAGGCACGGGTCAAAAATTTACGGCACGATTGCCTCGTTCGTATTATTTGGTGGAAGATGATTGGGAAGTGGCGTTGGTACATATGTCCCACCCGGGGTTTAATCAATCCTTGGAAGATCAAACCAAACAGAATTGGACGCAAGAGGATAGTCAAAACCATTGGATGAAAACAGATATCAAATACATGCCAAAACGGGCGGATGGCACGGCGCCCCTGAAAGTCACCAAACAAATGTATTTACCGCCTGGGTATTACCACAATTTGAAAGAAGCCTGGATTGCCATTGCCTACGAAATGGAAAAACAACGCATGGAAGTCATGATGGATATAGCTAAAATGGACGTGGATGATTTAGCCAAACGACAACAACTAGCCGCTTTGAACCTGGCTCAACCCTATGTGAAAATCACCAATAAGGGCATCGCCTCTGAATTAGATTCGTTGTATGTCCTCATTCCAGCCAATATGGAATTTGAAATGGAATGGAAATTGGCGGGCTTGATGGGATTGGTGAAAGATGGAACGTCCACGGAACGCGTGGTCCAAGAAAAGAATTATCTGGTGAAACATATTGTGGATTACAACGATCGGCATAAATGGTCACCCACCACTGGTACTATCGCCAAATATCCCCCGTGGGGGCACGTCTCCGTCAGCTTTACCCACCCCGATTTCGATTATGAGTTGTTCTTGGGTCCGAATTTGAGTCGGCAACCTTTTCCCACTACCCCCACGGTCAAACCGCAACAAGGACAACAACCCTTGATGATTTACACGGATCTGGTGGCACCGAGCATTGTGGGAAATCAAGAAAAAGGCTTGTTACGTACTTTGGATGCGGGCAATACCGAGCATCAATTTGATACCAGGGAACGGATGTATTTTCCTCTGGGCCAAACCATCTTTGACAGCATTGCCGTGGACATTCAAACAGCGAATGGACAGCCGGCTCCATTCAAACAAGGCAGAACTATCATTACCCTTGAACTTTCCCGAAAAAGTCAACGGACATGACGTGGTTGTTTTTTTTATACAGAAAGCGAATCATTAATTAAATCCTGGAGCACGTGGGACCTAGCCCGGTTAGCTCCAGAACAGGCTAACTACTTAGATTGCTTTTTTGAAAAGAGATGAGGAATAAAAAAAAATGACTTACCACTATCCCGTTTGCTTGCTTGCTTGGTTACCTGCTTGCTTGACTGCTTGCTGGCTTGGGAGTGAAAACGGGGAGTGGAGGCGATTTTTTATAGAGACCCAAAGGTCACGTGGGAGGGGTGATGAACCAACCAGGGCACAGGGTGCCACAAATCCTTTATGAGGATGACGAGGACGATGATTTGATCTGCCACGAAATCCTGGATGACGAGGACGAGGAGACCCCAGTGGTGCCCCTGGGAGGGGTGGGAAGGGGTGGGGGGACCCCCCTCCCCCCTCCTTAGATAGACCATGGTGCATTGCGCGAATGGGGGTATATAAGCCAAGCGAGGCCCCAGGGCGTCACTCCTAGCTTTGAGTTCATGCTTGGTTGACTTATGTCAGTTTGAGGAAAAGAAAAATGGCCGAAACAAGAACGCCCTTGGGCTCCTTAGCCAGTGCTGTGAATGTGGGGGGACGAGAGTATTTGCGGAGGAGAGTGATTGAGAGAACGCCAGTGGAACGTTACACCATGCGTATGTATGAGAGAAGAGAAGAAGCATGGCGCCCCCTGAACAAAGATCGCGTGGCGGCGTTCCTTCGTTTGTTTTTGCTGTGTTTTGTGGAATTGGAGAATGGCCTCCCACTCCACCCTTTCACCTACAGGATGATGAAGAAGTGCCTTGTGAAAAGAATCATTCCGTGGATTCATTTTCGGTTAGTGTACACCATGGAGGAGAGGTGGTGGCCGATCACCCTGGCCCAGTTCCGCGAACTGAATGGCTACTTGGCGGACCACCTGCCGCGGATCCAGAAAGAGGACCAATGGGATGCCATTCGATATTTTTATGAGGAAGTGGTCCGCCAAAGGGACGAACTGAAACGCCTCGAGGAAATGGAAAGGGAGGCCATGGAGTCCGTAAGGCGTTGCTTAGGACAATGAACATTTTGATTTCTGTTGAGTTTTTATTGTGAGTCAAGGCTGCTGTGCGTCAAGACCAACTATTTATGATGAACGTGCAAAACCAGTGTTGTCAGTTTTTTAAAATGTTTTAATTAAAAAGGATGTTTTTTACAAAGGGTGGTTGGTCTTCTTTGCCACGCGGGTGGGGCGTTCCTATTTACAATTGGAAAAAAGCTATCTACAATTTTGAAAAAAATAAAAAGTAAAAAATAAAATAAAAACTAAGAAATTAAAAAGGCTATGTACAATTCCAAAAGTAAAAACTAAGAAATTACAAATGAAAGTCTTCCAGTTCCATACGTAATTGATCAATGTTCTCGGGTAGACAGAAGGTGCGGTTGAACAAGGCTTGAATTTCGGCTCGGGTTTTCTCGTCCACATCCCGGGATCCCACAATAGCACTGCTTTGATGAAGGGTGGGCTTTTTGGGGCCCCAAGGGACAAATTGACTGCCAGTGACTAGGGTGGCAGCATTCTCGTTGACTTGGTAGTAATGGTCTGAGCGGTACCACGTTTGACTGGGAATGTCAAAGAGGTAGACGGGTTTGCCTTGATCCATGGCCAATTGCACGGTCCAACCGGTACCCCCTTTCACGCGTTTATGATCCGGTTCCAAGATGCCAAAGGCATAGATCGTGTTGGCTTTTCTGGCAATTTGATAATTGCGTTGCAGCAATTGCAGGGTGTAAAAATGAGTGGGCATTTTTTTGCCTAGTTTCTCCGCTGCCTGGTGAAGATGAGGGTTGGCCAACATCAGCACTTCCACCGTAGAAGGGGTGATGAAAGTGGCTCGAGGATGGTTCGGGGGGACGAGGACTTCGACTTGCATCCCAAACTGTTTGGCCATTTGTTCGGCGAGTTCATCCGTACCTTTGGCTCCCCCGGTGTAGACCACATGGCCATGACCAATCTGCAGTTCCAAGGCATCCACATCTTGTTCTCCGATCATGATGTCTGGGGGCATGGCTTGGGAGAATGACGATTCAGGCAGCAAGGGAACTCCTTAAATAGGAACACCTGACCAATGGGAAGACAAGAGGTCCTTATAAGGTCATAACAAGCTGACCAATGGGAAGACAAGAGGTCCTTATAAGGTCATAACAAGCTGGCCAATGACAGCGTAGGGGTATGGGTATAAAAAGGCAGGGGCGGGTGAAAAAATCGTCAGCACGATGTCAGTCGATCGGAAGAGAAAGACAACCCATCCCCCAGAGGGGAAGAAGAAGAAGAAGACTATTCAAACGATGACGCCCGTGGACTGTGATCCGGTGGTAGGGGAGGTGGTGGAAGATACCCGAGCGGCGGTGGAAGATATGATGAAAGAATTGAATGACATGGCGGAGCAATCTACACCCCAATTCACTCTGATGACCGTGTTTGACAATGAGGTGGGCCATCATCAAATCAAAGACAACAAGGAAAAGGTGGACTATATGGTATGCCCTTGCCATGACGTGCGTTTGGAGGCCCGAGAATCTCAAAAGGGATGGAAGTATGTGAAATGTCCCATCCAACCCTGTTTGCTGTTTTGTGGTCAAGATCAAGCCCTGGAGTATATGAAAGCGGTGTATAGTCAACCTCATACAGAAGTGTTGGACATGTGGACTTGTTTGCAGTGCTTTTGCCGGGAACCCGCCACGCTGCAACAGAGCCATTCGACCCAGAACCCCGATCGTTTGTTTCTGAATTGTTCCAAGAAAACGTGTGGCTTCTTCCGATGGGCCGATCAACCCTTGGGTCCCAAGTACTGGAGTTGGTTTCATGACAACCCGCCCAAGAAAGCCGACCAACAAGCTGAATCTCCTTTGTCTACCCGGGATGCGCAAGGATATCCCAAGCGGGGCTATGACATCCCAGGGCCGCCTCCTCGACCCCCCAGGAAAGAGGATCGCCCCCTGACAGATTATGAGAAACAATTGTTGCGAGAAATTCAAGAGCTCAAGAACCGTCAAGAAATGATGGTCGCCCCAGCGCCACCACCCCCCAAGTACAGTGACAGTGTGGACAACTGGCAGAAAGATCTCGAGACCGTCACTTGTGGTCGTCTAGGTCTCTTTTAATGGTTTAAAAAAGGAGTAGGAATAAAATTTTTTTTATTTAGTCCATGGAGTCTGTTGTGTGTGATGCATGGGAGTCTGTCTGGTCCTTGGGGCAATGGCAATGCCATCAATCCCTGTGCCAAGTGTTATATGATCATCAACCCGGGCCCCCCATCCCGATTCCTCCCTGTCCCGAGGACGCGCACCCTCTCCACGTCTTTGAAGAAACCCACGTGGATCGTAACCTGTATCGATGGGTGGTGTTTGTCGTATGGTTAAAAGGGCATCCGGACGCCTGGCGATGGTATCGAATCATTCAAAAGGCGCATCCCCACCCCATCCCTTCCATACCGACCTTATGGGATGAATGCCAGAAGGTATGGCCCCTCGAAAGAAAACTCAACGCTGGTCAACAACAACAAAGTTGAAGAGAAGCAAACGCCCTGTCTCGTCGTCAACGAAGAAAAGCAATGTCTCGCAAGAATGGTTAAACCGTTACCACGATCCTAGCGCCCCGGGGAGTTTAGGAGGCGTGCAACGGTTTGCCAAAGCCCATCGTCTCCCTTTGAAACAAGCCCAACGGGTCTTGGAACAGGATTTGGCCTACACGTTACATAAACCACGACGTCGTCGTTTTCCCACCGTCCCCGTGATCGTGGGAGGGTTGGACGATCAATGGGTCGCGGATTTAGTCGAAGTGCAACCGTTGGCCAAATATAATCGGGGTATACGCTACTTGTTGACCGTCGTGGATGTCTTGTCCAAGTACGCGTGGGTGCAACCCTTGAAAGACAAAACGGGGGTGGCCCTCGTGAAAGCCTTTGAGAAGATTTTGAAACAAGGACGACGACACCCCAATCGATTGCAAACGGATCGGGGGAAAGAATTTTACAACCGGACGTTTCAACGATGGCTCGACGAGCAAGGGATTCATCATTTTTCCACCGAAGGCGATGCCAAAGCCAGTGTGGTGGAACGATTTAACCGCACCTTGAAAGAACGGTTGTACCGGTATTTTACCGCGGCCAACACCTTACGCTTTGACGATGTGTTACCCGAGTTGGTGCAAGGGTACAATGCCACGCGTCATCGAAGTATTGGCATGGCCCCTCAAGACGTGACGTGGGACAACGAAGAAGCCGTGTGGAAACGATTGTACGGCCAACGGTTGAAAAGACAGAAAAAACCTCAATTCAAAGTAGGCGATCGGGTGCGTCTCAACAAGATTCATCGGACGTTTGAAAAAGGTTATTTACCTGGTTGGACCGAAGAAGTGTTTGTGGTGCATCGTGTGATCCCGGGCCCCGTGCCCACCTATAAGATTCACGAATGGGATGACACCCCCGTCCAAGGCACGTTTTATGAAGAGGATTTACAAAAAGTCCACGTGTCCGATGTATTTCGCATCGAAAAGGTACTTAAGCGTCAAAAAGATCGATGGTTGGTCAAGTGGAAAGGGTGGCCCGACAAGTACAATAGTTGGATTGCCCGCGGAGACGTGACCTCTCTCCAGCCACCCAAGAGGAAAAAGACAAGTCCACCCAAGCCATCCAAAAGACGACGACGCGACTAAACAATGACGTTCGTCCCCAATTCGTCGTTTTACGTGACGTTGATGAGTCATGCGAGTACCAAGGAGTTTCCGGGCAACAAAGCCCATCAGTTCAGAAACCGGTTGCCGAAACCCATTCGATTTATGGGTCGAGGATGGATGGTGGGCATGGTCAGTTTATCCTTACCCACCATTCCGGTGGCAGCGGAAGAAGGAGGCGTGGGCGATTCCCACCCTCTGTTGTACGTCCGATGGCACGAACGGGTGTATATCCAAGACGATCAAGGGAACGATCGCTGGTACCATGAACGCCGCGAACTCACTGTCTACGGACGAGATATGAGAAAGGAGATGACCTCGTTGACGGGAGTTCAATTTTTTCATCAACTGATCTATCGTTACGAGCAAAGCCGTGCGAAACAAACCGTCCCCAAAAACAAATGGACCGAGGACAATGGCCTCAAATTGGCCCCGACCTTTGAATGGACCACCGACGGGGATTTGTTGTTGAATACTACCAATGTGGATTACAAACGACAAGTGGCGCACGTGTCATGGGGCAGAACCTTGGCCCTGAGAATGGGATGGATTGAACAACCGTCCCCCGGCCAGTATCGATTGGGTCCGAATCTCTTGCAAGAATTTCAAGGCATGTCTACCATTCCCACCCCGACGGATGTCCGCGATACCTCCAACAAACCCCTCTTTTGGAAAGTGGAGGGGGATTATCTGAAATTGAGTCTATCGTGTCCTTGGCGGTTTGTGAATTTGAACGGGACCTTTCGTGTCCCGTCGGAATTTCCCGCCGTGCGTCCTTTGCACGTGTATTGTGATGTAGGGACCAGCAGTATGGTAGGGGGTCGCATCACGGATCTCTTACGAGAAATCAAGTACCAGCCCAAAGAAACCACGCACTTTGAACCTCGACATATTCAATATGTCCCGGTACGCAATGAAGTGGTGGAAATCGTGGAAACGCAAATGGCCGAAATCAATGGGGATCTCGTGACATTTGGCGAAGGGCATACCCTCCTAACCCTCCACTTTAAAAGGGAGGTGGTGGTGTGAAGCAGACAAAGATGTCGTTCTACGTGACGTTACCCAGTCATTCCAACCGACGTGAATTTCCCAACAACCAAGCCAATTCCTTCAAGATTCGTCTACCTCAACCGTTACGGTTACAAGGAGGGGGATGGCAAGTGGGGTTGAGTGCCATTTCCTTACCGGACACGGGGGTCAACATTTTTAATCTGCTGCCGGCGGATCAGTTCGTGTTTGGTACCTCTTGTTATCGGTTGACCCCCTCCGCGGGACGTGTGGTGAAAAGCTTCAATATGAAAATGGACGATTTGAAAGACGATGCTTCCATTGTGGATGGCGTGACCTTCATGAAAGCCTTTTTGCAATGGGTGAGACAACGTATGACCACTGCTTACCTGGGCTACCATGGTGCACCGAATACGGAGCGGGGAGAAAAAACGTGTACGACCTTTGAGTGGGACGGCGAAGATTTGGTGATGAACAATCGCAATATCACACGGTACAAGTACCCTCTTCCATACAAAGACAACACGACGATTGTCGTCCCTCACTTGGCCATTCATCATCTCATGGCCGAAAAAATGGGATGGTTTAAAAAAAACGACGCAGGAAACTATGCGTTGGGACCCAACTTGGCCATGGAATTCCGTGATGAAAAGGTTCCCAACAATAATGACATTGAATTGAGAAATAGCAAGAACGACCCGGAGTATTATCAAGTGAACACAGATGGTGCTGGGACCACATGGATTTGGTTGAGTTTCAGCGTGAATTGGCGTTTCACCAACTTGAATGTGGCGTTTCGGGCGGTGGTGGGCGACCCCACGCGAACGCTCCACGTGTACTCGGACGTGGCAGGCAGCACGGTGGTGGGCAATCGCGTGACCGATTTATTGCGCGAAATCCAGTACAAGCGACAAGGACGTGGCACCCTGTACTTTGAACCGTTGCACATTCAATACATGTCTCTTCGTAACGAGGTGGTGGAAATCATTCACGTTCAAGTGGCCGAAACGATTGGTAGAGGAGGAGACTTGGTCAAGTTTGGGGACGGTCATACCATTGTCACGTTACACTTCAAAAAGGCATAAAAAAGAGAGACGAGAAGGGAACCCCCAGTCAATCATGCCTCCGAAACGACGACGACGACGACGACGACCACAGCGTTCACAAGAGGGCGAAGGGATCAACGCAGTGATTGCCGGGATTCCTAAAACCGCTTGGTCCATCACCAAAAAGATAGAAAAGTTAGCTAAAAAGAATGCCAGAAAATCGCATTTGAAACGCATGGAGGAAATCCGACAAGGAAAACGAAAACGCTATGCGGGGGAATCGTTTACGTGCAATCTCATGTGAGACGGTATAAAAAGGGGGTCCCATGAAGCACAGACAAAACGTTTATCCCTGGTGAAGAAGACACCATGCGTGGGGGAAGTTTGACACGATTTCGGACCGACGAGTGGTATGATCAACAAGGCAAAGGATTGATGACGGATCTGATGCGTGGGGGGTTGCAAGGTCTTATAAGGACGCGAAATCCTTTAAAACTACCTAGTAATATCAAGAGAGGCTTGACAACGGGGTTATCACGAGGTGTCAAACGCAAAGCCGAACAAGTCATCAAAAAAGAAATCACCAAACAAGCCAAGAAAGCGTTGAGTCATAAGAGCGTAAAAGACGCCGTGCGGGTAGCCAGTGCCTTATTTCCCAAACAAACCAAACGGGCGCGTGATATTTTGGGCGTGTGAACATGGATCCCGTGCATTCACGACCTCGACGGATTCGTAGTAATCGAGGGTTGACTCAATGGGGTGGCCTGTATCCGTTTTGGAAACTGATGCGGCGACAACGTGGCGGTTGGTTGAGTCCCGAGGTGATGAGACTGCCCGGGTTTGATTTGAGACAACATTTAGCACGACGACGGTATAAAAACCCCTCACGGCGACGACGTACCACCACTCGACGACGACGACGTTAAACATGCCTGACGTGAGTACACAAACCGCCCCGGCTCACGAGCGTTCCGAAGGGACCGTCAACCCGGCGTTACGGATTTTCAAGGTGCCACCGACCGACATTAGCATCAATGCCTATCGCATGGTCACCATCCAACCCACCACCACGGGTATCAATCCCATGGAATTCATTGTGCCAGGGTTGGACGATTTTGTGGATTTGGGACGCAGTTACTTTACCATGGAATTGAGATTGCAAAAGAGTACGAACGATAACTTGGTGGCCGATCAGAACTTGTGGCCCGTCAACAATTTGGCCCATTCCATCATCAAACAAATTGACTTGCAGTTGAATGGCACGTTGATCAGTCCACAATCCGACACTTATCATTACAAAGCTTACCTGGAAACCTTGCTGAATTATGACCGAGAAGATGGCAAGACCGTGTTGGGACCCCAAGGCTGGTTCAATCAAGTGGATTCCCCACCCCAATGGACTGCTGCCAACGTAGACTTTGGTACCCCTAATGCAGCCTGGACCAATCTCAGTGCCAATCACAAAGGGGCCTTGGCCTCCATGGTCGCTGAAGTGGAGAAGTATGCAGGAGGTGTCACCCACAGTCTGGTGTTTACCCCCCACCTGGAAGTGTTTCACACTGGCAAACTGTTAGTGCCCGGCATCGAAATCAAGATGAAATTTCATTTCAATAGCCCGGCCCTGTTTTTCAATGGAGTGGCTCTAGCGGGTCGATTGATGGAAGGGGATGTGAAACTACGGTTTCATCTCTGCCAACTGCGTTTGAATGACGCCATCTACCAGAGTTTGTCTGAAAAAAGACACAATGAAGGCCAAGTGGCGGCTTACCCGACCGTCCGCAGTGAAATCCGCACGTTCAGCATGCAAAACAACCTGGTCCGCTTTGATATCCCCAACCTGTTTCAAAACAGAATACCGGACCGATTGATTGTGGGGTTGTTGGACAGCCGTGCCTTCAATGGAGATGTGACCCGAGATCCGTTCTGTTTCCAGAAATTTGGTCTGACGTCCATTAAACAGATTGTCAAAGGCGAAGAATACCCTTATGAAACCCTGCAGTTAGTGCACAACAATGGCAGCCGAGATAATCTAGGCTACTTCCGGTTTCTGCAAGCCAGTGGGGCTTGGTGTAAAAAGAAAGGCAATATGGTGGAACTAGGAGATTGGGGCCAAGCTAAAAATTGTACCTTGTACATGTATGACAATGTGGCCAATGGATGTGCTGACAGTCAAAACCTCAACCCCAAGCAAACAGGGGATTTACAATTGGTCTTGGAATTTGGAGCCGCCCCCGCTGTCAATATAACCGTGCTCGTCTATGGAGAATTTGAGAACTTGCTGGAGATTGACCGCAACGGAGCCGTGTTGTACAACATTTACCAGCACTAAAGATGGAACACGTGGCCTTGAACAATGTGCAATTGGATTATTTAGCCCGAGACGACCCCCACTTGAAACCGATGTTTTACGGAACGGTGGCCTGTGATCGATTACCCAAGAGTCCTGTCAAGACCCCACCCCAAGGGTACATTGTCAACACCGACCCACACGATCAACCCGGACAACATTGGTTAGCGGTGTGGACGGATGGAAACGTGTGTGAAATCCTCGACAGTTATGCTTTGCCCCTGGACACGTACGTGCAAGCTACCCCGTTCCAAGATTGGATGGTGAAACATTGGAAGTATGTGGTGACCAATGGCAAGTCCCTGCAAGCCATTTCAAGCAAGAGTTGTGGGGATTACGCCTTGTTGTATTTGAAAGCCAAAGCCCGTGGACGAACCTTGCAAGACTTTTTAAATGAGTTTTCTGATCATGATTATGTAAGCAATGACCATCAAGCCGGTCAACGCGTTCAACAATTGATTGTAGGCCAAGAAGCCCGATGGTATCAACTTTGTTGTCATTCGTATCATCAACGGAATGATTAAATAAAATGTGTTGGAAAAAAAGTGTGTCGGAGTCGTAGCTCAGTCGGTAGAGCGTTGGCCTTTAATCCAGGATAGCGATTGGGTCGTGCGTGGGTTCGAGTCCCACCGATTCCAATAAAAAGGTGCCTTTTTTTTTTCCCCCTGGGTAGTATCATCATGCAAACGGGGAAACCGTTTCGTTTTCATACCCCCTCCTCTATCTTGGTGGTGGGTCCTTCGGGATGTGGCAAAACTGTGTTTACGGAAAAACTCTTGGTAGACAACCCCGAGTTGTTTGAAAGTCCCCCGACGCAAGTGCATTATTGTTATGGGGCGTGGCAAGATCGATTTCAAGGCATGCAAGATCATGGGGTGGTGTTTCACGAAGGGATTCCCGATCATGACGCGTTGGTCCAATGGTTTCCTCAAGGACAGGGGGTCCTGGTCTTGGATGATTTAATGGATGAAGGGAGTCACGATAAACGCGTGTTGGATTTATTCACCAAACATTCACATCATCAAGGAGTGACGGTGCTCTACTTGTGCCAAGACATGTTTCCCGCGGGTCGCTATGCCAAAAGTATATCCCGCAATGCGCATTACATTGTGGCGTTCAAGAATCCCCGGGATCAATTAGGGGTACGCAATGTCATGCTGCAATCGTTTCCGACCACTTGGAAAGACACCTTGGAGACGTTTCATCAAGCCACCACGCGCCCGTATGGCTATTTGATGTTAGATTTACATCCCGCCTCCTCCGATCAACAACGTGTGTTGAGCCACCTGTTAAAAGACGAAGGATGGACGCGCACCTATCAAAAGCGCCTATAAAGGCACGACACCCCCTTTGGAACCGGAAAAAAGAGTGAGCATGGCCGATGACCGTCAACCTCCGCAATCGTACGATACCGTGGCCCCGGCCGGGGTCGGGGCGTCCAGCAGCAATGTCATGTCCCCAAGGGCTTGGCAAGATTTGTATTTCTCGGGAGACCAAGGCCTTATCGACGTGGCCATGGAGGAAATGCCCCCTGATCCCCTCTATGAGTTTATGCAATCCATCCCCCCTGCCGACGTCATCGCGAGTTGGCCCGATGTGACTGATGTACCCCCTGCACAGGCCTCTTCCCCCGCGGGGGTAGGAAGTCGAGCATCCCATTCACCCTCATTCCATAGCCCCCAGACCACCCCGGAGTCTTCTGGGGCTCGAACGCCTGCGACGCCTCCTAGCGTACCCCGGGCGGCGGGTGCTCGAACAGCCGCGGGGGCTGGGGGTAATGGTGGTGGACGTGGTGGAGGTGATGGTAGGGGACGCCGGGGACCCAGGACTAGAGGGGGACGTGGCGGTGGACGTGGCGGCGGACGTGGTGGTGGTGGTGGTGGTGGTGGTGGTGGTGGTGGTGCTGGTGGTGGTGCTGGTGGTGGTGCTGGTGGTGGTGCTGGTGGTGGAGGAGGTGGTGCTGGTGGTGGAGGAGGTGGTGGTGGTGGTGGTGGTGGTGGTGGTGGACGACGGGGGCGCCGACGCCGACGCCTTTTCCCCACTTCACCTGCCTCCAGCACTCCTGGATCGTCTGGGGGGTCTGGTAAACAACCTCGTACCTTGCGTCAAGCCGATTTACAACGACGTTTACGGATGCTATTACAAGATCAAGAACAATTGGCTCAAGGACGGGAAATTGCTAATGTCACCATGACCAATAGCATTGTGACCAGTTATAAACAAGGAGGAGCCCCGAGCGTACAAACCTCGTCGTCCCGGGTCTCGCCGTGAGGATGAAAACCGCCGTGTCGTTATTGAATGGATCTCGACGTCCTGGCATCCCCTTCCCACCGGAATTGTTACAACGGATGGATTCCTTGTATGCCTTTTACCATCAACAATGGTGGTGTTATCGAAAAATGTTGAATCATTACAAGTGTATCAATGCCTTGTTCAATGGCCTGGCGTTACTCCTGATGGCCGCGGGCATGATTGCTGGCCCCCTTTTGGAGAACAGTACGTTGGTAGCCTGTTTGGCGGCGGTGGGCACCGTGGTCAAAGGATGGAATGATTTTAAACAATATCGATTTAAAGTGACCATGAGTCGGTTTGCGTTTACCACCTATGCCAAAGCCTTGACCGAATTGAAAACCTATGTGAGAGGTGTCCCCTTGGAGGACCTGGAAGGATTTTTAATCAAGATGCAAACGTTGGATGACACCATTGTGGATTTCACCCCTCCGTTACCCAAACGATGTGTCCAAGATTACCATGGTCATTTTGTGTACCAACCCTTGGAAGCCCTATGCTATGTAGACGGATGTCCTCGTCCCTTGAAACCCAAAGACTACTGGATCCATAAAAAGCCGCTCCCTCCCAGTCCGACACTCTTAGAACCATGGCCGTCCAACGACGACGACGACGACGCAGAAAAAGGAAACAACGAGGAGGAGCTTTAATGCGTCGCAAACCCCGTTTGGTGGATAAAATTGCCCATGGCATGAGTATGTTTCTCTCAGGCCCCGCGCCTGGGTTTGGACTTGCTTTAGGCAAATTAGGCGGGCAAGCCTTAAAAGGCATTACCGATAATGTACAACATTACCGACAACGAGGTGGGGGTTGGTGGTCCGATTTCAAACGCAATACCCGTCAAGGCTATAAAGAGACGCAAGACCTCATCAAACAAAACAAAGCCCTTCAACGTGTCTTGTCGCACTCATGGTATCCTTGAAGAGAAGACGCCGACGACGACGACGTCAACGCGGTGGTTTTTTAAATCTATTGGTCCCTGCCCTGACGGGATTGGGGAAAGCCGTGGCCTTGGAAACGGATAAACGTATAAAACGCACGATTCAAAAAGCCAATCAACGCTATCGTCGCCGTCACCGATAAACGATGCAACGTCTTCGACGTCAATTGCCGTTTTTACGGTCCATGTTACAAGAAGCCAATGGTTCCAAACGTCAAGAGTTGTTACAACATGCCAATGCCGATCAAATTAATGCCGTGAGTGAACTGGTCTTGAACTTTTTAAAAAACAAGATTCCCGTCACACCCCCCATGCTGGCTAAACTTCAACCCTATAAAAGGGTGCTACGCGATTTGGGACGTCGTCGACATTCCGTCAAAAAACGTCGGGCGTGGTTGGTTCAACAAAAAGGACGCGGCTTGTTTCAAGGACTTCACGAGGTGTTATGTCAATGTGCTCGACCGACCCGTTAACCCTGGCCACATGGATCACCCTGTTACAAGAGGCCAATCGGGCCACCGACCGGTGGAAAGACGAGTGTCATTATTGGAAGCATAAATATCACCTGTTGTATCGAGAGTACAGGCACATCTTAAAGTCCCGTCTTTGTGAGAGCTGTCGTCAAATAGAAGACGGGGAACTTTGCTCCGAGTGTAGTCAACCCCCATGGATGCAGTCTACATGATTCCCCACAAGGACTTGGAACAACTCGTTCAATATTACAAAGGAGAACTCACCGAAAATGCCTTGTTGAACAAAGCCGCCAAGCTCGCCGCTCAAAAACATGTCTTGTTAGCCAATCCCGAATTACCCCCAGCCCTGGTCAATGCTCAAACCAAACCGTTGAGTCAAGAATTAATCAAGTTAACCAAACGCATTCGTCAATTTCCCGGAGGCGTGGGAGTTGGGGCTCCGGGTGCACCTCCTGGCGAAGACGAAGAGGAAGAGGCCGGGGATTTGGTAACGGGGCCCGTGGAACAATGGTTGAAGCGCATGATAAAAGGCAGCCCGTCGACTCCCAAACCACCCATTACCCCTGCAACCAAGAAAGGCAAAGGAGCAGCCACCAGTAGTAAGATTGTCAAGAAAGGGAGCCCATCCACTAGTCGAGGGGATCTACAATCGCGTTTAGAAACCATTCGAGAACGTCGCAAGACCTTGGAAAAAAAGATAGCTGAGAGTCCTTGGGGCAAAGGCAAAGGCAAAGGCAAAGGCAAAGGCGTCTCCCGTGAAGTGCAAGCATTAAAACCCTTACCCGGTTGGGAAGATTGGCACCGAGGCAAAAAGTTACGACGTCGATTGGATTACGACAGTGAATAAACATGCCTCCCAAGAGGAGAAGGGGTATCAAACGGAAACGCACCCAACGAGGAGGGGCAGTGGATGTCCAAAAATGGATTGCTAAAACCGGCAAAGAATTTCATTGGCCTGGCTATCAGTACATGGGCCCTGGCACGCATTTGGCCAAACGTCTAAAACGTGGGGATCCCGGGATCAATCGCTTGGACCAAATTGCTAAGCAACACGACATTGATTACAGCCGTGCCAAGAATTTGCAAGATAAATGGAAAGCCGATACCAAGATGATCCAAGCCATTGATAAATTACCCGGCAAGAAAACCAAGACGGAACGGGTGGTCAAGAAAATCATGCAAGCCAAGAAACGTTTAAAATTGTAACTTTTAATGGGAAACCGTACCATGTTTCTACAGTTGTGATGTAGACAAATGATCCACATGTGTTTTTTTTCATAGAAAAAATAAATCAATACAAAATGTCAAAGCCGTCTCTTCTTTTTTTAAACATCCTCATTCATGAGGGTGTCGAGCAATTGTTCGTATTCCTCGGTAGACATGTCCTCCCACAAGTCTTGGAGATCCACACTCCTTTCTAAAGGGTCCTCCAGGGTGGCTATCAGCTCGTTCAACCAAGCCATCACCTCATCCGCCAACAACGCCTCCTGTTCCCACACAGGGAGTTCCACGGACAGGATGTCCCCCGAATCCAAATTTAGGACGGTCCAACTTTCCTCCTCTTGGTCTGGGATGTCCGGCATGGTTCCGGGGAGGATGGCGGTACAGGCGGCGGTGTTAAGGGTCTCTTAAATTCAAAGCGCCAATACGGGCAACAATAGTCCAATCCTTCAATGAACCACGCTGTATTGAGTTGCGGGTAACACCCGGGGGACCAGTGTTCTTTGACTTGGGCCTCGCGTGCCGCCTGGGCTGCCTCTTTCTGCCGTTCTCTTTCTTTCAACTGTTCCCCAAAGGCAGTCAACTCGTCGTCCAGGCCAAAGTCCGTCTTGGTGTTCTTTAAAATCGCTTCGACCTCGAGATCCGCCTCGACCTTTTCAAACTCGATGAGTAAGGCGTCTTGACGAGAGACCATTTTGAGATGACTCCGCCGGCGGTTCGATTTCTTTTATAGTCTCTGGGTCCTTCCCTGCAAAGCCTCATGGGTCCAAACTAGAGAGGGGGGAGGGGGGTCCCCCCACCCCAGTCCCCCTCCCAAAACATCATGGGGTCTCCTTCTCATTGGCCCATTCCCTTCCACGTGACCCTTTTTTTTCTCTATAAAACCCGAAGACCGAGCTCCAGCTGAGTCATCTGATCATGTCCTCTCAAGATAACGATGTGGCGGGGCCAAGTGGTCTCGCCAGACGTGACATTATCACCATGCTCGGATTAGATATCTCGGATTCAGAGCCAGAAGAAGAAGAGACAACACATTCCTGTGTGGGACCTTTGATTTGCACCGAAGAGCTAGGAGACAGTGATGAGATTTGTCAAGAGGCCTTGGACCAATGGGAACAAAGCGGGGGTGGATTGGATTCCTCCGTTACCTTCCAATTTGACTTAGAACCTTTTGTGAATCGGAAGAGTGAACGCATGGGGGTACAAGAACGTCATTTCAAGACCCAGTTACGTCAAAGGGGGAACTTGCTTCCAGGCCAAAATATCACCCAAGCTCTCGAAGAGGGATTACGTCGAGCCGTCGATCAAGTGTTGACCACCACGCCTGACCTCCACGATCAAGATCGTCTGTACTTTACCATCGCCTCCGATCGCCTGCACAATAATTTTCAGGGGTGGGGATTACGGGCAGGGGAATGGCGTCGAGACACAGAACGGGTGGAAGCTCTGTTCCAACGTTTAGCCCAAGCCCTCAACAGCAACGAACAATTTGAAATGGACGATTCCTTTCAAGTGTCCATTACGCAAGTTCATCATGCTCCTCAAGGTACCGGCAGACCGCGTCGTGGCAAACCCGGCCATCCCACCATGGCCCTGTTAACGGCCAACAAACGGTCGGTCATCCGCATCCAAAATGATGATGAGCTCTGTTGTGCCAGAGCCCTCGTGGTCGCCAAAGCTAGCGTGGACCAGCACCCGAAATGGCATTCGATTCGAAAAGGAAGTCAAATCCAGCGAACCCTAGCTCTGGACCTCCAGAATGAAGCCCAGGTACCATTCGGCCCATGCAGCTATGACGCCTTAACGGCTTTCAGCAAGACCCCATCCCTCACCGGTTACCAGATCATCATGGTGGATGCACAGCGATCGTTTCACATCACGACGTTTGGACCCCTTTCTGACAAACAACTGATCCTGTTGCACAACCAAGACCATTATGATGTCATCACCAAATTGCCAGGATTTTTCGGGTCCAGTTATGTGTGTGCGGATTGTTGGAAACCCTATAACAATGAGGGACGGCATCGATGCACCAAGACCAAGGTGTGCGGAGCCTGTCGACAGAAAGATTGCCCCGACTTTCAATATGCTTACCCCCGACACCTGAAAGCCACTCAACGTTGCGGGTCGTGTCATCGCGACTTTTTTGGACCCGCGTGTTTGGAAGCCCATTCCAGCAAGACCCATGCGGGCAAACCCATCACGGGCCTCCAGACCTCCGTGTGCTCTCAACGATACCGATGCCCTGACTGTTATCAACAAAATGTGGGCTTGTCCCGCATTCAACGTCACCGTTGTTGGCACATAGACTGCCCGTCTTGTCATCAGTACGTCCCCGCTGACCACCACCGTTGTTTTATACAAAGAGCCCCTAAACCTCAAGACCAAAAGAAGAGAAAGAGGACACGTCAAAAAGGTCCTCGCGCCAAACGAGGTGCCGCCGCCGCGGAACCCCCTGCCTCCTCTTCCGAGGACGAGGATGACCTGCCACCCTTACACGTCTTCTTTGATATCGAAGCCATGCAACCCCAGGAAAAACACCTTGCCAATCTCGTCGTGGCCGAAACCGAAGACAACGATGAACCCAAGCCTTTCCCAGGTCTCACTTGTATCCGTGACTTTCTGGAATGGTTGGATACCTTGACTCTCCACGATACCCGTCAAGTCAATGTCATCGCTCATAACTTCCAGGGGTACGACGGGTACTTTATCATCCAAGAATACTATGGGGACAACCGCCTCGTCCAACAACTCCGCAACGGATGTAAACTCTTAGAGATCAAACATGACCGCATCCGGTTCATCGATTCAATGAGTTTCTTCCAGATGCCCCTCTCCGCGTTTCCCAAAACCTTTGGCTTGACCGAACTCTGCAAAGGGTACTTCCCCCACAAGTTCAACATACCTACGCATCAACAGTACGTGGGCATCCTCCCCTCACGCGATTACTACATGCCTGAGACCATGTCCCTCGAAGGAAGACAAGCCTTTGAAACCTGGCATCAAGAGCAGCGTGCCAAGAACGTCGTGTTCGACTTTCAGAAAGAATTGCTCGCCTATTGTCAATCGGATGTACGTCTCCTCAAACAAGGATGTCTGACTTTCAAACGCCTGTTTGAAGACTTGACCGGCTTCAATCCCTTTGATCACGTCACCATTGCCTCGGCTTGTAATCGAGATTTACGTATGAACCGGATGATCCCCAACAGTATTGCCAGTGAACCCGCCGGTCCTAAGGGGTGGAGAGACAACCACATCAACCAGTCCCTCCCAGCCCTTCAATGGTTAACCTGGTGCGATCACCAACTACGTCAACGCGCCCTCCAAGATCTTACCCCTGCTGATCTACTGGCCAATGCCCATCCAGAGCCTCAGTACATCCAACATGTCCGAAATCAAGGCGAGTATAAGATCCCCGGGACCAACATCCATGTGGATGGTTATTGCCCCCACACCCACACCGTCTACGAATTTCAAGGCTGTTTCACCCATGGATGCCCGACCTGTTATCCTCATCGCCACGAAAAACATCCCCGCAACTATGATCGGACCATGCACGACCTCTATGACGTCACCCAAGACAAAGTCCAAAAGCTTACCGAACGAGGGTACAATGTCCTTCAAATGTGGGGATGTGAATGGGAGCACCTCCTAAAAACCCAGCCAGAGATCGACGCCTTCGTCCGGGAACTCAATTTCATCCAACCCCTTGAACCTCGAGAGGCTTTCTGTGGAGGGCGTACCAATGCCATCAAACTCTACCATCATATCACCCCTGGCCAAAAAATTCACTACATCGATGTCACCTCCTTGTACCCGTGGGTCAACAAGAAGTCTGTGTACCCCAAAGGACATCCGAAAATCATCTTCGCCCCAGGTCACACGGACATCCACCAGTACTTTGGGCTCATCCAATGCAAAATCCTGCCTCCCCGTGAATTGTACCATCCCGTGCTGCCTTACCGTCATGGCGACAAACTACTCTTTCCCCTCTGTGCCCGTTGTGTGAAAGAAGAAATGGACAAACCTCTTTTGGACAGATCTTATCATTGCCATCACTCCGACGAACAACGCGCCCTCACCAGTACCTGGTGCAGCCCGGAATTAGTCAAAGCCGTTGAATTGGGGTACCAAGTCCAATACATCTATGAAGCCTGGCATTTTGAAGAAACCTGTGAGGGTCTCTTCGCCGATTATGTCAACACCTGGCTCAAAATCAAACAAGAAGCCAGTGGGTGGCCTGAGGACGACATGTCAGAGGAAGCCAAACAGGACTACATCCAGAAGTACTTCGAGAAGGAGGGTATTCCGTTAGAGTACGACAAAATCAACTACAACCCGGGGCTGCGTACCCTAGCAAAACTCATGCTCAATTCCATGTGGGGTAAGTTTGGCCAACGCCTCAACAAGACCCAAATTCAAGCCTTTCATGATCCACAGGCCTTTCATCGTTTCTTGGATAGTGATATCTTGGACATCCGTCACGTCTCCGTCATCAATGACGATATGGTGGAGGTGCACTACCAAAACCAAAAAGAGGACATCCGCGTTTCACCCAACCTCAACATTTTTGTGGCCTGCTTCACCACCTGCCATGCCCGGCTCAAACTCTATGCCGCCCTGGAAGCCTTAGGAGAAACAGTGTTGTACTTCGACACGGATTCCGTCATCTACCTGGAGGAAACACCCACTCAATTCCAACCTACCTTGGGTTCCTATCTAGGGGACTTCACCTCCGAATTAGATGATGATGAATACATCCAAGAATTCGTCAGCGGAGGACCCAAGAATTATGGTTATACTACGAATAAAGAAAAGGTGGAATGCAAGGTGAGAGGGTTCCGACTCAACAGCGAGGGCAAGACCCAACTCAACTATGACGTCATGCGTCAGAATGTCCTCGACGAAATCCAGAACCCCCTCCTCAATCCACGAGAAGTCCAGATTACTAATACGAATCAAATCGTCCGAAATCCGAACACCTATGAACTCTTCACCTTTCCACAACAAAAATGGTATAAGTTGGTATATGACAAACGAGTCCTGGATTCCAGCACCTTCAAGACCTACCCCTATGGATACCAGTGAAAACCTCAACAATGGTGGGGACCCTCTATTAAACATTAAGGAACTATTGAACATTAAGGAACACTCCAAAAACATTTCTCAGTTATTGTAAAAACAAATTTAATAAAAAATATCATTTTTATTTCGTGTTGTTTACAAGGACCACCCCTCTTCCCCAACTTGGACTTTGGACTTTTGAGCCCGCGTTTTCTCCGCGGTTTTCCTTCCCCTTGAGCCCACGATCCTTTTTTCACACTCGTCAGCGGTTTCCCAACTCAAATCACGTGACTTCCGGTTGCATGAGCCCACGATCCTCTTTGGACCACTGGGCAGCGGTTTCTCACACCGGAAATGATATGACGTCATCCTCTGGTCACGTGATCGCTCTCGACCAATCAGGAGCCTCCATTTTCTCCATACGAGCCCACTGTACTACTGATGTCCACTGCACCACGGTAATTACGACTGCAAAACTAATGTTAATTCTTTAGTACTTATCTCTTTTCACGTGACAAGATGCCAGCTGAGCACAACAAAGATGAAGTCCTCGAAGGCCAATTTCGTAACTTGAACATTTCGCCTTCCACCAACAGGACAAGTGAGTATTCTTTTGAACTTTATCTTTCCATCAGATATTAGAGATTTTTTCTCAAATTTAAAAAATTGAGAAAAAAGTCGTTTTGCTAAAACGACGATGGGACGGGACGATGGTCACGCGATTTCTCTTTTCACATGACAAGATGCCAGCTGAGCACAACAAAGATAAAGTCCTCGAAGGCCAGTTTCGTAACTTGAACATTTCGCCTTCCACCGACAGGACAACTGAGTATTCCTTTGAACTTTATCTTTCTATCAGATATTAGAGATTTTTTCTCAAATGTAAAAAATTGAGAAAAAAATCGTTTTGCTAAATAAACTTAAGGTTTTAACCTCTTTTTTAAAACCGACGATGGCCATGCGATTTCCCGCCAAGAGAAACGCTGGTTGCCCAAAAGCACCACGCGATTTCCCGCCAAGAAAAGATGGCATTTTCCTCCCCCTGTTGGGTTGCTTTTGGGCTCTCCTCCCCCTCCCCCAGAGTCTGTACCCACAGACAGACGGGTGGACGTACGCTGACGTCAGAACCAAAGTTTCTCGCATCGATAGGTTACCAGATTTTCTTACCCAGCGTGCTCCGCTACGCGTGCAGGGGCTCCGCTATGAAGGATTATGAGTTACGCTTCGTAGAGTTTTCGCTATGGGCGAGAGTAGTACTAACACGATGTCATAGCATAGCTATAGAACGTATTATTTTATGCAAATCAAAGTAACGACAACAACATTTATTTATATTTTCAAAACTTACATACATGATAGCTTGCACCTGCAAATATAAAAGAACTAATCGAGGCGGAGGAAAAACATGACTTGTCTTAATTTTAGTGATACATATTTAAGAAGTGTTCAGCTAACTTAGTACAGTGAAGATATGGTTGATTCCAATATAGAGGTTTTAAACTGAGGACTATTTTGGAATAACCTAGATAACAGTTTAATAGTCAAAACTGTTAAGCTTAATGTTTTCTTTTGTTTTTTGTTTTGTTTTGTTTTGTTTTGTTTTAATCGGAAAACTACATTTGAGTGACTTTTGCCACAAACGTTTGCAATGAAGTGGTGATAATGGAAATAACATAGCATTTGTTATTACAGAGATCTTTCTATTTACAACAACTAACCTTCATAATCAAAGATCTCAGACTTTTTATACCACTAATTTTCAGAACAGTATATAGCTACAACAGTGTACATCACCAGTTTTAGTGAGAAAAAAAAGTCTGCCGACTTATAGTCAAGGGTACCAAATGAGTTGTTTAATTGAATTATCCTAGCTCATGGAAGCATTTAAAAGCGCCACAAATATTCAAATTTTTAGACAAATTGTTACGTGGACCTAGAGTTTTCTATAGAGCCTGATGTCATCACCTCGAATACGATACTAGGGATGATTTTCGGAAAGTTATTCCGCCAACTATATTATCTGTCTTCGTGAAATTAAAATACCCTGAAATGATACAGGAAAAGAGAAAAACGACTCAAGTCTGCAACTTTCTTGTTGGGTACCCCTGTAAGACTGTTAGATCAACATCACTTTATTTTTGTAAAGATCTTTTCAGGAAAAAGATTGTATTTTAAGTGAGTGTTCGGCTGCCACCCTGCCAATCTTTCTCATACGTAAAAGGTTTACAGATGAGTGGTTGGAAAGCTCATCTTATACGAACTTTTTAGCCTAAGGTCGTTTTTTTGTATTATTGCTATTGGTATCATTATCAGCGTCCCCATCATCATTATCGTCGTCATTATTACTTTCTTGTTGAAAAATGATCACGTTTCTTTCATTTAGTTAAGTACTTGTCATTTTATTTCTTAATGCCAATGACGTTCATTTGTATTTTCTTTGTTTTAAGGTTACTCTGGACCTTCGCAGGTGTCCTCCCATGTCCTCCGGGAAAACTTCGTATGCACGCCATCCGGCATGGCATGGCGGTTTTTTCAATAACGCAGAAGACAATTGCAGTAATGACCGCGAAAATGATCATGTGTCATTCAATCAGATTAATGAATTAATAGAGCATCTAAATTCAGCCGATTTCTGTGAAATTTGGCCTGAACATTCCTTAGATGTTGTAAAACCAAAGCTTGTCGGGGATTTTTGAAATTTTGTAAAATTTCACCTATGGCGATCTTCAACGCAATGTGCATTGCGCATTCTGTGCTGCTCGAACTTGACAGTTTAATTAAAAAATAACCAGTCAGAATATCGAAAAATGCTCACACACTTTTGTTGATTGATCCTCTGTGATTAACACTGTGCAGTTATTTTACCAATGCGCTTGGATTTGAGACCCTATTAATTCAAGTGAATGACACATGGTCATTTTCGCGGTTATTTGCGATTCTCTTTTGCAGAATTAAAGAAACCGGCAATTGATATTTTTTTCCTGAAATCTACATTTATTATTAACCTTTCCAACGATATATAGTTTGCCATGTTTTCCTCTAAAATGGCACACACACGATATTTTTCCCTAAGGACACCCGCGAAGGTCCGGAGTAACCTTAAGCTTGCCCTTTTTGTCACCGTCTTTGCTATTTTATCATTATATTTTGTTATTTTCATTTCCTGCTGTTTCTTTGTCGTTGTTTATCTAAAATGTTTCATTCGTACTAAAGCATCATTTTAATTTTAAAAAACAAACCAGATATAAGGTAATAGACCTTTACATTCACATGGCACAAAGAGGGAAAACCTGAACTTGTCCCTGCTGCTGAACACTGCGACGAAAAAGTGAAACCAGTGCTCTTTTGAACTCTGGCATTCTGAATGTATATAAAATTGGGTTAACAAGAGAGTTTGCATAAAATAAAAGAACAAGAGAATTATTTATACGTAACGCTAATAAGGAGGTACTGAAAACTTTCATAACATCTCTAAGGAAGACAAGGATAACATATGGCAGCCATGTCAGTAACGATACCAAAGTCACAATGAACAATGTCTTGGTCAGGTTTCTCTCTCTACTGGCTCCACCATGGTGTCGAGGATGAGCCCCACAACGGATTTTCACAGCAATGGACACGTAAGACACAAAGATAACTAATAGGCAAATAATAATGAATGCTGGCCATGTGTAGAAGATTTTCCAGGCGATGCCGTATTCTGCTATATAAAACCACCAAACGACAACAGTTGTTATTAGCGCAGCTGTGACCCAAACGACTGTAATAATTACTCCAAAGATCCATTTTCTGATGACGCTATGCTTGAACGGAAAAAACGTCGCGTGCAGCCGTTCTAAAGAAATCGCAGCGAGGTTTGTTAAGGAAGTTATGGGAAACAACAGGTTCATGTTGATAATGGCATAATCCCAGATTCCATCATAAGCCACGATGTACTGCCAAAAGTTGCAACGATTTCCCACCCAAATGAAACCCATAACCTCCGCAATTCCCCCAACAAACATATCAGCAACTGCCAGGTTGATCACCAAGTATATGCTGCGCTTGCGAAGACTTCGGTTTTTCGTGAAAACGATAATTGTAATCATATTAAATGTTACTATAGCAACAGCCTCGGTCATGAACACTGCAAGCCAGGTAATGCACTCAGTTGATGAACGCTGATACCATTCCGTTCCGTTCTGTTCCGTTCTGTTTCGCTGATTAGAATAATTCATCGTCTATCTGTAGAGAGAATATTGAAGTTTTATGACCGATGTCAATGAAAATAATTATTTGACTAATATTATATTAGGAGATAAAGAATTAAACCAAGAGGTAGCCTCGATGCCTAATGCAGTCCAACAATATATTTCCTCTCGAGAATCTCGAGAATGAATGCAAATCTAATGCACGGTAATATGCGAATTCCAACAGACACACCTTCGTGGATTTATACTGAACGGTACTTTGTTGATTTTCTGACAAACCTAAAGGTCTGGCTACATGTGAATCACCTTTCGCTCTACTAGTGGCGTGACACAACAGTGGCTGTTGAACGAACCTAATGTACTTAGCGTGGTTCAATGTCAATTAACATGTATGGACTGTATGATCATTTTCATTGATCTTTTCAGTCATGTTAATTAATTTATTTATTTATTTATTTATTTATTTATTTATTTATTAATCACAACTATAACAAAATTCTCGAATCTGATTGGCTATCACCAGCCATGATTTGTAATGGTAATTGGACTGAGTGGAGCACAATTCAGGGAGTAGTTGGGCGAATTACTTTAAATCAGCCGAGCGTGTAGCGCGAGGACGATTTGAAATTACGAGCACGATTACCCCTGAATTGTACGACACGAAGTTCAGTTACCAATTAAGGACGTTCGCGCTCATTGTTTGTGCGCATCCTTACTGCGCACGTAATTCACGTCGCAATTTCATGCCACGTCATGCATCGAGCACTCGCGCTGAGTGAGAAATATAGACAGGTGACTGTCTAGACAGGTACAGTGGTGGTGGGTATTTTTGTATCTATAAAAGTGCTTAACTCTCTTGAATGCACGGTGACTCCATTTTTTTTTCGATAAATCGCATCCTTTACTGGTTCTCTGCATTTTGTCCAAAAACAAAAAATTCTGAACGTGAGAAGTTTTAATTTATTAGTATTTCTACTCAAATACGAACAAATTTTTCTATGAATGTAGGTATATCTGACTTTCAATTATCCTTCGGTGAGGCTAAATTTACCTGAAGAAACGATATTACAAGTAAAAATGTACTAAATAGGCCTATTTGCGATGGTACAAGTAAATAAGCATTGTCTAGAGTCCCACACGTAACTTATTTTAATCCTTGTAGCAAGAAAGCCGATTTCGCCTTCCATAACCAAAACGTCTAAAAACACAGCATTTCCAACACGCTTTGTTTCCGAAAAAAGCACGGTGATCCCCCAATTTTTTTGCTTTTCTGACATGAGTTGGTCATAACCTAAGGACAGCAAAAGTTTGGAAAAAAATTGAACGTGGGAAGATTTGGGCGCGAAGGTCCTTAAGGTGATTCCATTCAATTGCATTGCGCATCCTTTCTGCGCATCATTTTTTGCGTGATTAGCGCGCGCACGAACCCGCGCGCGTTCGGAACTTGATAGGTTTTCTATGGAAGCTGAGCTGTCCAGAGAAATAAATGGTTGTTTTCTCCCAAACGAACTCGGTGACCCCACTTTTTCATTCCATTTATTTAAGGAAAATACGACTTTACATGATATATTCAAATTTGAAGAATTTTTCATTATTCAATTTTGAAATATTCCGGTTGATTCACTGTTACAGTCAGATTTTAGGCGTTTCACTGCAACCGTGCAGACGTTCGATTTGCCTATTATTTCAAAGTAGTTTAGTTGTTACGGCAATTTTGAGACGTTTTACTGTAACGTTGTTCTTCTATCATAAGAATAATGCTTATATTTCATTGCTAGTAATAACTTTGTTGAAGTAATGGGTGTCTCTAGTACAAGGATAGGTTATTTTAATATTGCTGTCTAAAGATAGCAAAGTACCTATATACTACAGCCCCTTAGCGTGAAATCGGACACGGTGACCCCCGCTTTTTATTTTATTTTTTTAATGAACTAGGTGTAATTAGTAACTGTGCAAAGTTTCAGGAAATTCTCATTACAACTTCTTTTTCGATGGAATCACCTTAAGGAGCTGAGGCTCAAAATGGTTTTCAGCCGCGCGCGCACGTAGCCTACACACGACATAGCAAGAATGCACGCGTCAGCTGAGTGAATCCAAATTTCTATTAATAAGTCGCGCGCACAAAATACCGGAAGTGCCGCGTAAAATTGCCGAAACTGGAAATAAAACTTGCACGAAACATTTGTTTTTATCTCAAAATTTTGCTCGGTGGCCCATCCTGATTTTTTGCATGCCTGTAACACTTAGTGTGCCAATTCAAACTAAATGGCTTTTTCGATATAACTCAAGTTCTATTGAACAACTTTCTGTACATGTCATACCGTCAAAGAAGTTAAAGAATTTAGAGAGCTTTTTAAAAAAGCAATAAAAAGGGTAGGTCACCGATTTGGTTTTTCGGATAATTGGCGAAAACCAAAAAATGGGGGTTCTTTTTGTGGAACCTTAGGGTTGTCATGGTAACGGCTATGACGTCACAACCAACCTCAAAGTATTGCCAGACAAAAGAATTGTCAAGACATTCATAGATTACCCACATGCTCAGAAATACGTCCTTGTAATCTTCGTTTCGTGGCATTTAAAAACCCTTTCGAGCCACCTTAATCGTATCTCTAACAAAATGTGAGATTAGAAAATCAATCTACGTGTCCTTCGGGGATATATTTTTTATTATCAGTTTTGCAAGAAGTGGAGAAACAGCTATAAAAAGAACCCATTTCAGTGCACCTGATTGACGCTCTCACAGCGTAGTTGTCCGATTACAGCTATCCAATTACAAAAAGTTCAAATTGGGCAGCTGTAATTGGACACCCATGTGATCACCCTCCAATTACGTATCAAACAGGCGCGCAGAAAACCAATCACGATCGAGCATTTTGTTATAGATACGATTAGAGCATTAATAGGACAGTGTAATTGGACAGTGTACACGTCATGCCTAAGTAATTGGACACTACGCTTCAGAGCGCGCGCTCTAATGGATCAGTTACACTTGAATAAATTCTTTTTTACCTATCTCGCAAATAAAACTGTTGTCTATTCCTTCTCCGGTATGTTGTCTGCTCTTTCTTTTTTCGAGTTTTGTTATAGATATGATTAATTGGTAACAGGACTTCGTATCGTCCAATTCGGTCTGTAATCATAGACGTGATTAAACAAATCGGACGACCGCGTATTTTGTTAATCACTGGTATGATTACAGACCGAAATGGACTCCACTCAGTCCTACTACCATTATTTATTTATTTAATATTTATTTGTGTTTTTTTTGTTTTGTTTGTTGTTGTTGTTGTTGTTGTTGTTGAAAAACTAAGCTTTTCTTCATACATACATATATATATACATACATATATACATACAGACAGACAGACAGACAGACAGACAGACAGACAGACATACATACATACATACTTACATACATACATACACATACATACATGCTTTATTTGGTAAAGCAGGTTAGAGTAAGGCAGCAAACGCTGATGTGGACCTACTAACGATTTAAATGTATATTACAAATATAATTAAAATTAAAATACCGTTGATAAAATAGCATAACTACGTAGAAACATAGATATGTATGGTACAGCTACGATCAAGTCTATCAGTTTGTATGCACAAGAATTAATAGTATAAAAAGTCACAATGTTTATTGTTGATGAGGCAGGCTTCCTTTGAGAGGTGGATCTTCCCAACCAGATTGTAGTTCTTCCTCAGTTCTGTTTGAAGCTCTTTAGTGATTTGCGAAAGTCACTAAGAATGTAAGAAAGAATTCGACATACCTTGACGAAAAGAGTCTTGCCTGGGGAAAGGTGTGATGAAAAAAATTCTCACTGCAAAGAGAAATTCAGAATTGACACATTAAAAACAATCTTAGCTTCTTTGAAATTTTAAGAAATATATTTTTAAAACATAAATTGGCCTTAGTCCAGTTCAATAAGTTTGTAAATTAAACAAGACGTGAGAGTATTTTGGAAATTTAGTGTCACATAAAACAATGTTTATTTCTTTTTCTGTCAAAAACCTGTCTTAACCGCGCGAAAATTGTGGCCATTTTTCCCTTCCCCAATTTTCGCCGGGCCAAAAAGCGAAGAGTGCTCCAAACGTATGGAAAATCTTACTGAAACGCTTGCTACATAGGCTGTTTACTATTCTGAAAACATGTAAGGTTAAGATTGCTCTGGGAAATTTTCTTGTCGAAGCCAAGGATGGGTGGGCCGGAGTCCCGTCCGAGGGTTGAGAATGTGTGGTTTGAATAATGCGCTCATTACGACTGGCATTTGGTCTCAAAAATATTATTAATAGAAGAATAGATTGTTGTTTTTATTTCAAAGTACTTTTCAGTACCACATTTTATAGAATTTCGCACTTATTTGATTTAGCCAAATTTCAGTTTTTGTCTATTTGTCTCTATCCAGGGTGGCAGGGTGCGGACTATGGGTCGCTAATGAAAAACAAAAGCTAGAAAAAGGTAAAGAACAAAATAAAACAAATAGAAAATACACGAAAAAAATCAAAGGAGAATTGAATATTTGATTCGTTGTGCGAACAATATCAGGAACTTTTGCCCGGTTATTTGCAACGATTCATTGCGTCTGCATGTAGTTAATTTTTTTCCGCAGTTTTGTTTTCATTTAATTCTTTTCTTTTTCTTTTTTCGGACGTATTTATGAAAGTTGTTAAACATTTTTGCTCTAGTTCAATAAACGCCGGGTTAGTACAGTTAGTAAATAAACACCCCCGCGCTATTGGTTTATTAATTAATCGATCTCTATTTAACAAAAGAAGAAGGGTGATGATTGAATGTTACATAACAAGATGTATGGTATCGCTACTTGAACAAAATGAAATACAGGTGAACAAAATTGGAGTGAAACAAGACGAGGTAGAAGCAGGTGGGTGGGGGGCTTAACTTAAATGTTCGATTTTCCATTGATCTTGAAGTTTAATTACAAACTGAGAATAGTCCGGGCGTGCGTCAGTAAAGTTACATGCATAGAGATATGTTTTTGGCAAGGAGGACGAGAAGATTAAGTTGGTGCCCTGAGTGTGGAGGGAGGGACGGAAGGAGCTCATAATTTTGAAATAGAAGTTCCTCATTGGACAAGGCTATCTTGGTTTTATTCTTTCGATTTAACCATGGTATAATTTCTTCCTAAAATTTAATAGTCTAACTGGGCAATCCAAAAAGGTATTTTCGAGTGAATCAGAGCGCCGACATTGAGAGAACTGTCACATATGTAACCTGGCCAGCATGCATATGTAACCAGGCCAGGTCTTGTTGTTAGATTATTAAACATGGACTCCACGTGTTCGTGTCGTATGTTACATGGTGTCAAATAGTAGGAGAAACAACCAAAATGGAGCAAGATTTCAAGCTTCCTGAATATCTTTCGCTTCAGGGGAACCCCTCCGAAAATTGGAGAAGATGGATACAAAGATTCGAATTGTATCTCGTCGCTAAAGAAAAGACGAAGAAACCCGATCCGACCAAAATTGCCATGTTGTTGTCGGCTGTTGGCCCCGAAGCATTGGAGCGATACAACCACGTCGAGTGGCGCGAAGGCGAAGACAAGAATAAATTCGACCACGTGAAAGCAAAATTCGAAAAGGAGTTTGCTGGACAAAAGCGAATCGTATTCTCCAGGTACCAGTTCTGGGATTCCTCGAGGACCGCAGGGCAAACCTTCGGCAAGTTCTTAACACACCTTCGAACGCTAGCTTTATCGGGCGAGTTTGCTGAACCAGAAAACATGATCAGAGACAAAATTGTATTTTCGACCGACAATCCTCCGCTGAAAGAGCGACTGCTTCGTGAACCGCAACTCGATCTGCAGAAAGCTGTTGATATCTCTCGATCTTCCGAGCTCGCACACAAGAAATTCGTAAGCATGAAAGTCGCCGACAAGTCGGACTACAAAGAACTAGACGCCCTGAACACAACTCGTCCAAGCAAAGGTCGTACTCCAAAAAGCGGCAAACAAGGCGGATCTCGAGGGCGAAACTCACAAAACCGTGATAAAGGACGAAATTGCCGAAGGTGTGGAACGACGCATGCGCGAAACGAGTGTCCAGCTTGGGGAAAGACATGCCTAAGGTGTGGGGGTCCAAACCACTTCAGCAGCCAGTGCAGGTCGGTGAATCCTAATGTAAATGAAAAGGTCACTCAAGACAGCAGCGAAAACGAGTTCTTTGTGGACTCCCTCTATGTGGGGAACATCTCTACCCAAAACAACTCAGCATGGTTCTCGGTTGTGAACGTAAATGGTAGTAAAGTGAATATGGAACTTGATACTGGTGCCTCAACCAACGTGATATCTTGGAAAACGTTTAAGAAGCTGCAGAATCGTCCTCCCCTACAAGCATCAAACGTTATTCTGAGAGCCTATGGAGACCACGTTATTGACCACAAGGGCAAAGCTACCCTGACCTCCAAAACCAGTCACTGTGAAGAACCACTCCAATTCTATGTTGCTATGACAAAAGCGCCTCCAATTCTAGGTTTGCAAGCCTGCGAGAAACTGGGTCTGATACAAAGAACTGATTGAACTCCTAGTCAGCCAATGAGAGGACAACCCTCTGTCAATGTGATTAACCCTGGTCACCTCACCAAACAAGATGTTCTAGAAGAATACAAGGATGTGTTCATGGGCCTGAGCAAGTTCGAGCCATACCACATCGCTATCGAAAATGGCGCAGAGCCTGTCATTCACCCCCCACGCCGAGTCTCACATGGCTTACACGACCGACTTAAGGAGAAACTTGATCAAATGGAACGTGATGAGATTATCGCCAAGGTCGACAAACCCACCAACTGGGTTAATAGCCTCGTAATCGTGGAAAAGAAAGATGGCAGTCTTCGTTTATGGCTAGAACCCCAAAGACCTAAACAAGGTGATAAGAAGGGAACATTTTCAAATTCCTACTTTTGAAGATGTTGTCTCGCGCCTAGGAGGAAAGAAATACTTCACAGTCTTGGACCAGTAAGACTCCTACTGGCAAGTGCCCTTGAGTGAAGAAAGCTCTTACGTGTGCACATTTAACACACCCTTTGGCAGATATCGTTTCTTACGTATGCCATTTGGTATCCGTTCTGCATCTGAAGTTCTGCAAAAGAGAGTTTACAAGGTGTTTGGAGACATGCAAGGAGTAGAAGTCATCGCAGATGATATGATTATTGCTGGTGCCACAGAAGAGGAGCATGACCAACTGCTGAGAAATGTCATGCAAAGAGCAAGAGAACAAAACGTAAAGTTCAATCCAAAGAAATTTCAATTTAAACAACAACGAGCTGTGAAGATGGCATCCGACCTGACCCAGGCAAAGTTAAAGCTATGGTGGAATTACCCCAACCAACAAGTAAAGAAGATGTTCGCAGGCTGATGGGAACTGTTGCCTCCTTTAAAGATTTCATCCCAGACATGTCCACCACTATGGGTCCCACCAGGCAATTACTGAGGAAAGATGTAGAGTTCCAATGGTTACCAGAGCACCAGCAGGCTGTTGACAAGATTAAGCAAGTTCTCAGCAGTGAACCAGTTCTGCGCTTCCTTGACCCCAACAAGAAGGTGAGGATACAAGCTGATGCCTCATCCACTGGCCTAGGTGCCTGCCTTCTCCAGGACAGAGGACCAGTAGCATACGCCTCACGTGCCCTGTCCGAGACTGAGCAGCGTTGGTTCCAAATTGAGAAAGAGCTGTTAGCGGTCACATTTGCTGCAGAACACTTTCACCACTAAATTTATGGTAGAGAAGTAGAAGTTGAGAATGACCACAAACCGCTTGAAACCATTATCCGAAAGCCACTCCAGAATGCCTCGCCAAGAATTCAGCTGATGCTCCTCAGGCTACTAAGATATAAACTGAACTTAAAGTACGTTCCAGGCACCAAGGTTTGCATTGCTGACATGCTATCTCGTGCGTATCCATCTCCTGTGACTCCCGGTGAAGATTATCCAGACGAAGAAATGGAACTGAGGATACACAGTCTGGTCTCTGAGCTGCCAATTTCTGGAGAAAAAGTCAACCTCCTGAAGCAAGCAACAGCCACCGACGGAGCTTTACAGTCCGTACAAGCAATCATTTGTAAAGGGTGGCCAGACTACAAGAGAGACACACCTATCAGGACAAGGCAATACTGGCCTATCCGGGACGAGCTTCACGTCATAGAAGGTCTAGTATTCAAGGGAGAGAAGCTCGTTATGCCCACTGGCATGCGTCGTGAAATGTTGACTAAACTGCATGAAAGTCACCTGGGCATGGAGAAGTGTAAAGCCAGAGCTCGTTCCATTATGTATTGGCCTGGTATGGGACACGACATCGAAGAAACCATTTCCAGATGTCCCACATGTGCCAAGTACAAGCCTGCCAACCCCCGGGAGCCAGTCATCTTTCATGAGATTCCTCAGCGTCCATGGTCTAAGCTAGGCATGGACATCTTCACATTCAGTGGAAAGGATTACCTCCTTATAGTTGACTATTATTCGAAATATCCGGAAGTGTCCCACTTAGCAACCAAGACTACAGCCTGCGTCATTTCACATCTGAAAACCTGTTTTGCAAGACACGGCACACCTGACACTGTCATAGCAGATAACATGCCTTTTGGAAGTAAGTAGTTTGCTCAATTTGCTGATTCATGGGGTTTTGAAGTTAAGACATCAAGTCCTCATCATGCTCCATCAAATGGACAAAGTGAGAGGTCAGCTGGGACAATAAAGCAGCTAATGAGGAAAGCAGCTGAAGAAGGAAGAGATGTTCATCTGGCCCTACTGGAGTACCGTAACACACCCATATCAGGCCTTGAGAATTCACCAGCACAGTTATTGATGAGCCGAATGCTTAAAGACAAACTACCCGCACCAACATCCTTGCTACTTCCCAAGCTTGTCCAAGAAGCACACAAATCTCTGTCAGCCCGACAGCAAAGGCAAAAGAAATACCATGACCGTGGTACTAAAGTTCTGCCTCCACTTCAAATTGGCGCACCTGTCAGAATTCAACAAGGGCGAACATGGACACCTGCTATTGTTCTGGAAAAACATGAGGCACCTCGATCATTCAAAGTCAAAACCGAAGACGGTCAGGTCACGCAGTCTATGCCTCAAATTCCCGTAAGGCGGACCTCTGGAAGACTGCGAAGCAAGCCAAAATGGCTGGATGACTATGAACCTTGACATTGACATTGAACCTGTTACTTTGCAATAGGACTTGCGTGATCTATTCAGATCTTACCCTCAGTCTAAAAGCATTTGTTTGTTTGTTTTTTTGTTCTCTACCTTTGGACTTTATTGTGATTAGTCACTCAGTATAGCTTCGCTGTTTACATTACTGTTTCTTGTTTTTTTTTGTTGTTGTTGTTTTTTAAGAAAAGGGGATGTCACATATGTAACCTGGCCAGCGTACATATGTAACCAGGCCAGGTCTTGTTGTTAAATTATTAAACATGGACTCCACGTGTTCGTGTCGTATGTTACAGGCACAAATCTTCATTTTTGATTTGAAATCTTTTAAGTTTCTTGTTGGTAACTACTATTCTGTGTAACAGCTTAAAAGTGAATTCTCTCAACTTGTTGTCAGCAGTCGTATGATAAATGTTTTCAAAAGACTTATTCCAATCCTGTGACTGATTTGGAAAGCGTTTTGACTATGCCTTAACCGCTGTTGGTATTGTTTCGTTTTTCATCTTGTCCTGGAAGAGCTTATGAAAGTCCCTGCAACGTAGCTTAGTTAGCATTATTGTTTTCTCTTCAGACAGGTGAAATACATCGAGTTCCCCAAGATTCAATCTATCAGGAACGGCGCTTGCGAATGCTTGTTTTTTCAAGTCACTGGGAATTGCAGCCAGGAGCTGAAAGTACTGCTTGAAACCTAGTTGCACATTATACTTAAACTGGAAGTCCTCTAGAGATAAAAACTTGCCATTTTCATCGAGTAGGTCATGCACAAAGCATAGCCCTTTTTAAAAACGGTGATTCCAATATATAGACTTATTTTCTATTGTTATCTCCTTATTGTTCCAAATGATAAATTTACTCTTTTACAGATCCTGGTAGTTACAGCGTAATTCCATAAAATAATTCACAGTAGAACAGAGGTATCCTTTCATCTAATTTTTTGGTGTCATAGTTGCATTTAAGGAGGAAGGCTGTCCCTTCGTGTTGATTAAAATATTCACTCGGAATTGCTGGCCAGGTCTCAATCTCATTTGAGCTATGTAATAATCTACCTAGCCAGCTCAGGCGTAGTGTCTTGACTTGTGTTCGAAAGTCTGGAAAGTTTAATCCGCCATGTGAGAGTGGTTGAAATATAACAGGTCATTTCACTTTATCCATTTTATTTTTCCATAAGAATTTAAAGATTTTTCTTGAACTGTTTTAATAACTAAGTCGAGTACACAAAGCATGGAAGCTGCATAGACTAGTTTCGATATACCTAATGCCTTGACTAACATTGCACGCCCGAAGAGAGTCAAATCTCACATATCCAGCTTGGCGTCCATTTTGTAGATCTTAATAAAGAAATTTAGATTATTGTTTTTGTCATGGTTGTAGGACAAGTTGGAACCTAACGTTCTTATGGGATCTTGGGGGAAGTGGAAACCAAGAGTTCTAGTTTTATTTCCCTTGGCTGATCCAATCCACAGTGCTTTGGTTTTCTTTTTGTTTAATTTAAGACCAGACATTTTACGAAATTCTTCAAGAATGTTTACGTTTTCCTTTAAAGCCTCGATGTCGTGACATACAACAGTTGTGTCATCGGCAAATTGAGTTCTTTGGTTTCAACATTTTGTGGCAGTTTTATGCCCCTGCACTCTGAAGATTGTCTTATTTTTTGAGCTAAAATTTCCGCACCTAGGACAATGAGGAGAGGGCTTAAGGGACTGCCCTGGCGGACACTTCTAGTTACCTTAAAGAAATTAGTCATGTATCCTCCATTCATTACCCCACTTTCTATATCAGTATAGAGTATCGATATCTAATTTCGAATTATCGGGCCAAAGTTAAAAAGCTTAATGACATCCTTTATATAGTCCCATTCTATGGAGTCGGAAGTTTTTCAAAATCGGTAAAGAGCAGTATTCCTGGAATTTTTTTATCGTCGGTGTATTCCATAAGATCATTTAAGAGTCGCACATTTTGCCCAATAAATCGTCCCTTAATAAAACCTGTTTGGTCGGTGTGGATCAATTTGGATAACTTCGACTCAATTCTTTTGGCATCATTTGAAGCTTCCTCTTACTAGTTCTGAACACTGGTCAGGCGTAAAATTATATTATAAAAATCTCCTATCTGAAAATGACCTGACAGACACACCAGTATGATATTTGATGATTATTAGTGAAGCAGATACGGTCAGGTACTCTAGGTATAGGCTTGTATGGATTGGCTTTGTTTAGAAATAGACCACGCTCATATTGCTGAGAAAATACGTCATGTTTGGCTGCTTTTTGAGCAAAAAGAAGGTGTCGGAGAAAAAGGGCTAACTGTAAAAGAAATAACACAGAAGAAGAAGTTGTGGATCCAGTGAATGTTTTCAATATGATGCAGTTTGAGCCATAACCTATCACGGTTGACAACGTCAGAAGAGAAATCTGAACAGACGCTGCACTGTGTCAAGATCATGAGATGGTCACTAAAGGATGGCTTAACAACCACGTTCCTGTACTCGAACCCCTTCTACCTTCGAAGGAATGAGATAACAGTACATTCAGGCTGTTTAATGTGGCAAATCAGAGTCATGGTCCCCCAAAACTCTGTCCACATGTACTTGAAGAACTCCTTCAAGGATATCTGGGAGTGGTGAAGATCAAGGCCCTAACAAGAAGCTACATATGGTGGCCAAGAATCGCAAGCAAATTGAAGAAACCGCGAAGACTTGCTTGGGTTGCCAGCTAATGAAGGTGGAGCCTAGTACCGCACCTGTACATCTATGGAATGGCCATCATCACCCTGGCAACGAATCCATATTGATTTTGCTGGCCCTCTTGTTGGCTGCATGTTCTTGATTGTCGTGGATACTCTTCTAGATTGTTGGAAATAGAGAAAATGGACACCACGACCTCAGCGAAAACCATTGAGAAACCACAGAGCTAGATATGGTGTACCAGCTTAGTTAGTGAGTGACAATGGACTGCAGTTTAAATCCGAAGAGGTCCAGCTGCTCCTCGAGAGAAAGGGAACCAAACACATCACATCAGCTCCATAACACCCTGCCAGCAATAGTCTAGCCGAGCGCTGTGTACAGAGTTTCAAATCAGCCATGAAAAGTGAAACAGAAGTAAAACCTCTGACTATTAAGTTGGCAACGTTCCTGCTAGCTTACAGAAATACCTCCCATTCAACCACCGGAGAACCACCATCGCAGCTATTTTTGGGAAGACGATTACGCATTCGACTGGACCTGCTTAAACCAGATCTCCGCATGAAGATAAGCAACTGTCAGATAGTCCAAACCATCACTAAGGATGGTGCTATAACCAGAGAATTTTCCATTGGCCAGAAAGTGATCTCAATAGCACGAAATTACACTGGTAGTACAAAGTGGGTACCTGGCATCACCCAAACGCAACTTGGGCCCCTATCTTACGAAGTATAAGTTAAACATGGCTTAGTGTGGTGTCGGCACATAGGCCAACTGAGAGATTCTAGAATTCCAGTGACAACAAGTAGTACCCCTGTTGCCCAGACCTCAGAACATCCAATCCAGCTTAAGAGTCATGGATACCCAGTGGCTGAAGCCACTGAGCCGACAGCAGCAGGCACCATGGAGACTGATGTTCCACCACCAAGCCTAGCAGCTGACCGTGCAGCTAGCCGTCCACCAACTCTGAGGGAGCCTGTTCCTTAAAGACGATATCCTGTCCGCGTGCGGAAACACCCAGCGAGGCTGGATTTATGAACTTTAAACTGACATTAAGACTGTGCTTTTTTCAATAAGCATGTTGTGTTTGATTTAAATATTTTGAACTTTCCCAGTTACCATAGTAAACTAGCTGGGGGGGGGGGGGGGTGGAAGCTGTGGTGTATTTGGCCAACGGCCAATAGCCATTGAGCATGCACACTTATGCACCATTCCAAAGCAAGTGTTCCTTCAGTGCAGTAGCTGTAGTTGATGAAGTAGTTACTACACCAACTACAGCTACTACACCAACAACAGCTCCTACAACTACTTCACCAACTACAACAACAACAACAACTACTACACCAACCACACCAACTACAGCAACTACAACAACAACTACAGCTACTACAGCTACTACACCAACTACAGCTACTTCAACAACTACAGCTACTTCACCACTTGCGGTAACTACAGCTACCACACCAAATACACCAGCTACAGCTACTACAGCTATTACAGTTACTATAGCAACTACACCTACTACAGCAACTTCAGCTACTACACCAACTACAGCTACTACAGCTATTACAGCTGTTACACCAACTACGGCATTTAGGGCCTCTATTGATAACAGTTTCTACTATATTGTAAATACTGAAAGAGCTACCCTGATTAAATAAAGGTATCTTATGTTATCTACTATAGCTAATATATAGATTTAGCCAAGCCTGAAAAAGGAGCCCCACGTTTTTTTTTTCTTTTTACTGCTGGAACTTATTAATGTTTTTAAAGTAATTACCAAAACAAGGAAGAAAACAAAAAGAATGAAAAAACTCTCCTCCCTCATGGGGATTCGGACTCCAGCCGCCCGAATCCTAGAGAATGGCTTTAACCACTTGACTAGCCTACCAATAACAAGATAGTGTTCATTATTATAATTAAACAGCTGTTTATTGATCGCAGTTCGGTAGACTAAACAAGCGGGTCTTTTTCTGGGAAAATGTGTTCAGATCACTGCAAAATCCATGGTGGTGGACAAAAAAATCAGAAGGCACTAGCTCTGCTATATTTGGGGTCGGGACCGCTGCGAACTCAAGCGTTGTGCAGACCGACTTCGCAGCAGAACCGACAACAAAGTTGAAGTCCTCGAAGGCAAATTTAGTAACATGAACTTTTCGCCTTCCACCAAAAAGACAACTGAGTATTCTTTTGAACTTTTTCTTTCCATTTATAGATATTCGATAATTTTCCTCAAGTTCTAAACTTCACTTCTGTCGAACTGATCATGAATCGTTTTGCTAAACAAGCTTTTGAAAATATATCTTTTTTAAAAGCAGCGGTGGCCATGCGATTTCCCGCCAAGAAAAGGGCCGGTTGCCCAAAAGCACGGCGCGATTTCCCGCCAAGAAAAGATGGCATTCCCCTACCCCCATCGGGTTGTCTTGGAACTCCCCCTCCCTCCCCTCCCCCCCCCCCAGAGTCTATACGGGCGGGGCACGTACGCTGACGTCACAACCAAAATTTCTCGAATCGATAGGTTACCAAATTTGCTTAACAATGGTGCTCCGCTACTACACTAACTACTCCAACTACAGCTAGTACAGCAACTACACCAACTACAGCTACTACAGCAACTACACCAACTACAGCTACTACAACAACTACAGCGACTAGAGCTACGACATCAACTACGGTAACTACAGCTACCACACCAACTACAGCAACTACATCAACTACGGCATTTACAGCTAAGACAACAACTACAGCTACTACAGCTACTACAGTTACTTCAGCTAATACACCAACTACGGTAACTACAGCTACCACACCAACTACGGCTACTACAGCTACTACAACTACAGCTACCACACCAACTACAGCTACTATGGCTACTACGGCTACTAAACCAACCACAGTAACTACAGCCACTATACCAACTACAGCAACTACAGCTACTACAACAACTACACCAGCTACAGCTACTAGAACAACTCCAGCTACCACACCAACTACAGCAACTACAGCTCCTACGCCAACTGCAGCTACCACACCAACTACGGCAACTACAGCTACTACGCCAACTACAGCAACTACAGCAACTACACCAACTACAGCAATTGCAGCTACTACAGCAACTACAGCAACTGCAGCTACTACAGCAACTACAGCAACTACAGCGACTACAGCAACTACGACAACTACAGCTACTACAGCAACTACACCAACTGCGGCAACTACAGCTACTACTCCAACTACAGCAACTACACTAACTAGAGCTTCTACGGCTGCTACAGCTACTACACCAACTACAGATACTACAGATACTACACCAACTACAGCTACTACAAGTTGTCAAAGATCATTATTTAAAAATATCATGCTAACAACCTCTATATTCGTGACGGTTATCATGAACGTATTACCTCATTTTGGCCTCAGGAAAGTTGAGGCCAATTTTCGCGCGCCAAAAAGCGAAAAATGCTTCAAATGCACGGAAAAGACTACAGAAACGCTTGCTACTCAGGCTATTTTCTATTCTGATGATCTTTTTGTTACTTGCGTTAATTGCAATTTCTTATAAAGCCAAGTTCAAGAGTACTTTGTAGAAATTTTACTGGTCGAAACCGAGAAAGTTTTGCTAAACACCGTTTTGATAAGGAAAAACCTCATTTGCATTTACTTTCAACAGTCACGCCAATCTACACATGCGACTACAAAACCAGTTTCGTCTGGGACCTTGTCAGTTGGTCGCTATAGCCTTGCGAGATATCAGACGAAAGTTAAGTTTTGTAGTCATGTATGTAAATTCGTTTGTTAAAATTAACTGAAAATGAGCGGCGCTCACTAGCGCTTTCCATTTAGCAAAACTGATTTTCGTTTTAACCGGTTGAAATGCAAATGGCACGCACGGATCCACTGGAAATTCTCCCGAAAAAAATGGGCGACCTTCGTAAGTACTCCACTTTTTCCTTTCCAACCGGTTGGAACCAAAAATTCGTTTGCGCACAATTTCCATTTCTGCCGCTCGTGCTGCAATTCGTCTCCAAAATAAAAAATAGTTTACCGCGCTATTTAATTTTCATCAAAACCTACAGGTAGCTGCTATTGAAACAAAGTGAACAAACATTTCCGCTACTCAACAAAGTTTAGAGAAGAAGAAGACGTGAAAATGCCAACATCCATTTTGTTGGCGGCTTCTTGGGCCAATGTTTTTGATTTACCAAATGATGAGACTGCCAATGTGGAACTGAAGACCAGGCCCCTCGCCTGGATGAAAAAATCCTTTCCATTTGACACGGGAAGTTTCCGGAATTTCAAATCGAAAATTTTGCCCAAGTGGAAAGCGCCCAAGATGTTAATAGCACGCAGCTGCGCGTCTATAAGGCTACTAGCTCTTGACTGTGATGACGACTTCCGCTCACTTTGTCGAAACGTCAGTCACTCAAAACAGTCCTTCTCCAGGACCACACTCACCCGGACGATCATACTTTGCCAACGTATGAAGCTAAGATCTGTTGTGTCATAGGAGCGTTCATTTCAAAAGCAGCCTCGTGTAGACAATCATGCTCCTGATACTCTATTGGTTATATCGTTGGTCGAAGCTCCTTTTAATTACAACTCTTGTAAAGACAGCACGCGAATAAAGATTGAGGTGGGGTTGGGTCTCTCGCTCTGATCAGGAAATTGCCGAGAAAAGCAGTACACAACCGTTAAATTAATGACTTTGACAATTTTTTTTAGTCTTTAGGTAAGTTATTTGGTAAACAATTTTTAATGAACATTTATATCCACCTGGATTTTTTAGAACGATGCTCGTCAGTTGTGGCGTCTGAACCAGTGCGCCGACAATAAGTTTCTTTCTCCTTCGCTTTCTTCCTTAGTTTACTTCCCCTCTCTCTTTCGTGTGGTTTCAGGCTGATTGGGGTCATAAAAATTTGGATTGAGCGTCGTTCCGGTGACAATGGCCAAAATTTCAGCAGCCACCTTGTCAAAAATCCAACTAGATATACATTTGTCCCTCAAGATAAACTCGTCCGATGTTTATTTTTCTTTGCCGTTTGAAATTGTTAACGTCTCGAAAAATGGTACAGTGACACGATGCAATCTTATTGTGTGCTTTTTCTTTGACGTTCATTTTGTCGTGTTCAGTTTTGCTCATAATAGACGAAAGGGTGGGTGTTTATAAGGTAACAGTTGTAAGACTATCGGATGCCGGTATTTTGTTAAAGGATAACAAATACATAATATCATGATTTCGTCGACCAGTCAGGACAGCGACCAAAGACTTCTAACATCCTTACTGACGATTCACAATTCACTTGACTCTGATGATGGCTTCCGCGCATGCAGTTTGTCGAAACATTAGTCAACGTCATCTGCACAAACAGTCCTTCTCAGGACTACACTCAAACGGACGATCATACTTCACCGACTTTGAGAATAAATGCTTTAAAATTTCAACTGTAAACGACCTGTGCAAAGGTTAATTATTATTATAGAAGCGTACGTGTTATATTACGTTTTGTATTATTTAGACATTATATAGAGCAAACAAATATAACGGACGCCCACAATTAGCTTTCCACACAAAGCTGCTGTCGCTAACTTTCACCGATAATTTAGCTGATTCACCGTTTTTGACGAGTTTTTATGGCATTTCTTTTGTTTTCATAATTTGAAAGAATACAGGAACAAACAATTACTTAGACTATCAGGAATTTATTGACACGAAATTAATATTCCTTTATTTCGTCAATATAAACTATTGTCCCTGTTTCTGTCAGTTTGTGAGTTGGCTTTCCACTATTCCTTCTTACATCGTAATGCATCAGCTTTTTTGTTACCAGAACGAGAAATCTGAAATTGAATTCTATGAAAATGATAAGCGCGGAAAACTTGAAGCTTTTAAGTTCATCAAAAGCACGTAGTTTAAAACAGTGTTCATAATGATTCTCGGATGACGCCCATAGAACTTGCCAAAATTGGCTTTCCCAAGGCAGAGTCGACGCCGCCCTTCGGGCGTTGAATAAGAAGTGTCGCTACAAACAACTAAATCGTTATTTTTAATTCATTTTCTTCTGAGAAATTTTGACCACCGAGGCCAAGAATGTGTTCGAACAACGAGAAGAATAACAAGACATCACGTCTTTGATCCACATTCGACGCACTTAAAAGCTTTAAAACGGTAAAAACACTGTTAAAATTGCGGAATATATTTCGCTCTTCGAGCCTTGTCAACCGCTAAATAAAATTGTATTTAGCGGCTGATGAGGCTCGACTGAAGAAGAGCGAAATATATTCCGCAATTTTAACAGTGTTTTTACCGTTTTAAAGTTTTTAAGTGCGTCGAATGTGGATCAAAGACGTGATGTCTTGTTATTCTTCTCGTAACTCATTTCCAAGTCATGAAAAACAGATGTTAATGTAGACTTTCGAAAAAGCCCCTTCGTCCTACTTAATATGGCGCGGGACCTCTCGCGACTTGGTCGCTCGCTCGGCCGCTTTGCGGCCTAAAAAGCTCGCTCTGCTCTATTTACGGCTTTTCTGCTGTGAAACTCGTGAGGTCGACTTGTGGCAAGTCTAATGTTAATGTTGCATTCAAAAATTCTTAAAATATACTAAGTACGGTTCACGTTTGGAGAATTCACATAGTGAACTTTTTGTCAGAACTTTCTTCCATCTAAACAGGGTTACTTGTGTTTATATATGCCCAATGTTGTCGACATTAAATTTTTACTCGGATAGACGACTCCGTAGCTTGGTAACAACCGCCCGCCTCGGCTACACATTTTCTTCAGCAGAGCGGGCGGCTAAATACACGGTGATAACTCCGTTGCGCAAAACGGAGTAAAGAAAAACGATTATCGACTTTCGGTTTTTGTTAGAACTAAGGAATGAAGCAAAATATATTGAATGCTGGATTCAGTTAATATCTCCATCAGCAATCGTGCTGGCAAAGCCAGTCGTTTATGGTTTCACTCCATCACTTAAAATAAGGTCCCCTTTTTCCCTTCAAAAAACCTCTTTTATTACACTTAACTCTTCACAGCTAAAAACGAAAACACCGTAGAAGTATTTTTTATTTCCTACCAGAACGAAGAGAGTTTAAGAACCGTTTGGGGGAAACATCTGTTGAGACAAACACCGCATGCTTAAAATATATTTCACTATGCATACAGGTGGACAAACCGTAGATGACTGAACTCAACTACAGCCAAAAATATAGCACACTGGTATTTTCTATTTAATTTTTTTTTGTCCCCTTACATTGCTTACCTTACTGGGAATAGCTTCACAATGGCTCTTGACTGACGGAGAGAACAAACTGAAAGTGACTGAATGTTTGAAGACCTATTTATCTAGCCTACGTGCTGACGTCTCCTATTTCCTTTGCTTCAGCGGAAAAGGGAAGGGTGCCTTTTCCGCGTGAAGCAAAGGAAATAACAGACCGTGACGTCTGCACGCAGGCTTTATTTATCAGGTGCGTGGTTTGTATAACAAGTTGGTTTACGGGCAGAACCGAACCTTCAATCATCCGTATTTTAGTATTTAATAATTTTTGTATTTAATAATTTATGTATTTTTTGTGAATTTGTGTGAATAAACTCTGCAATTAATCTGAATTAACCTGAGTTGACAGCACGTCAAACCCAACCTATGAGAGGCCTGCCGTGTTCAACTCGTTACTCCAAAAACACTTTTAAATACCGTATTTATTAATTCTGTACAGGGCTGCAAATGATCCCGAGACCGCAAATGATCCCCAACCGCAAATGATCCCAGAACCGTAAGCGATCCCCGCAGCGGACCGCAAACGATCCCACTAAAATGCAGGAATGGCGTGGACAATGGAACGACAAAGACATTGAAATGGCGTGGACAGTGGAATAATATGGACGGTGGCATGGCAAGGATAGTAAAATGATGCAAACAGTGGAGCTTTCGTCTTTACTATTCCTTAAAGCACGTTTTAGCCCCATAAATCATGGCTTGGATATTTTGTTTCGAGGCAAAAAGATGCTAAAAATATTACGATGTAATGTCCTTGCGCAATTGTTTTTGAACCTATGGTTTAGCATGTGGAATCGGTTGATTTAAACACACATTCACAATGCAGAAATACTTTTTTGATTTCTCAGGTGTGTATAACAGGCCTCGTTACAACAACTTATGCATGTTTCGAAAGGTTGCGAGACAACTCAAATAGTAACCTAAGGTAAAGGCTGCCAAGGAAACACCGGCTTCTCGCAGCGCTTGCGCTGATTTGGGGTATTTTTTCCTCCAAATGCACGTGTGCAAATTAGGCGCTAGACTCAAACCACGTGGGATGTAGAAAGCGGTCAGGAAATGTCAAAACACTGGAAGATCCAACTCTACTTATGTATGGAAGACTCATGTATGGTTTTCTTTACGACTTCCGTTGCAGCAGTACTGATGGAGGAACTTTTAATTTTGGCAGGACGTTAATGCGAGGGGTAACAACTGACATTCCTTTCAAAACCGTATAACCAGTCTTAACTTCAGTAAAAGTTGCCCTCGATGATTCTGGCTTCTTTTGATCGTAATTTGTAGCGAAGTAAGCTACGCATTTGTTCCTCTGCTTCGCTGTACTCTTTTGTGGTCAAAAACTAGAACTAAAGAGCCTGAATCTGAATACTGTAAAAGCTATGGTTTATTCATATACCCAGAATTTCAAGTAAAACAACTTTTAGTTCACCGAAGAAAGTTAAAGCTTTTAATTTCTAAAAAACTGCTGACTTCTGAACACCATAGCAACAAAATTTCAATAACGTCAATCACCTCAGCGACGTTTGAGCAAACTACGCGGGTCTGTTAGCGTGCTAATTGATCGCACTACATCAAACACGTCAGGGTAAATTGATTCTCCAATGACGTCGTCCTCCCTTATACAGGCGACCGTCTTCTTGTCTAAATACGATGCCGCAAAATTAGACCTACGCTAATGTTTAACAAATTTTTGGCTAATTTTCATCTGTTTAAATGCGAGACGGCAATTTCACAATGAAAACGTGCGACTAAGACTTACCACGTTTTGTATCCAAATGATCAGTTCAACAGCCACTGTGTGGGGACAACTGTGCGCGGTGTTCGCTCTTTTATATGTAAAAAATTGCTACCAAACTTTTTAACCTGGTGGTACAAGAGCACGTTTTCCTTGACAAGTTTTCTTTTCTCTACCCCGGCGCAAGATTAAAAGCCCTGGCATTCATGCTGTATTTTCTCGCGTATACAAACAAAATTTGACAAGTTTTTCCTTGTCAAGTCTTCTTGTGCAAAGATTATCGTGCCAGTTTTTGAATAAGGATACCAATTATCGTGAGCAAGGTTAACAAGTCCAAGGAAGATTTGTTCACTCTCTATACATGACAAAACGAAATTGCCAAGAAACTTGACAAGGAAAACTTCCTCATCCGCAACCATGCAGCTTCAGCAAGCGAGTTCATGCGGAGACGGAGTACGTGCCTAGTCCTGTGCAAAGAGTGGGGTGGGGTGGGGAAGGAAGCTTAAAATAATGGCTGAGCGGGGAACTGCCAATCAACAAACACACCGCTTGAAATTAATCATTTTGAAAAGTTTATTTTTAGGAGCAGATTTTCTCGCCTTGTTCCTTTGTTTCATGTGGAGCTTGGTAACTAAAGTGACCTGGTCACCGTTTCTAGTGTTTTAGTGGAAAATAGATCACTCGTAAAGTTCATACGAAACTTTATCTGGGACTCGAGTGGCGTATTTTCCATATCCTCATTAGCGAGGATATCGATGACGTCATTTCCCGCTTTTACATCGTTGTTTGTGCAAAAATACTCTTGTCTATATAATAAAAAGAAAATTATACGGCGGTATGGAGATATGAATTTTATGTTCTCGTGGTAAAAAACAATATTTTACTCGCTGCCCTCGTTCATAAAATATTGTTTTTACCACTAGAAAAAACTCATATCTTCGCCCTGCCGTGTAATATCCTCTATGTATTATTGCAATCGAGTAATTGCAAACAACTTATTAGCTTCAAAAAGGCTACGTCAGACAATGTGTCATTCCTTACCATAACTGCAAAAAAATATTTTCTAATCAGTGGGTTTGACAAGATGTTTGTATTCAACGAAGGGATTACAGCAATTAAATCAAACCAATGGTTATAAATCTCACTAAAAAGGGACCATCCACTGTTTCCTTTGGTTTTTAAGTTCATTCCAGAGTAGGAAGAAACAAAGTGTCATCCACATACTATAGAACCATATTCAAAGTTACGGCCCAAAAACTCATGTCACAAATATAAATTGACATGTGTGAGATTTTGCAATCATGAATTGCAGTTCCCACAGGAAAGACCCAGAACAACTCTACTTGTCAGAATTATCAAAAACAGCATGCTCTGGTGTTCTGAATAATCAATGTCAACTTAACATGAGCTAACAATTCATCAGTGTTCGGTGGCTTTAACCCCTTCCTCCAGCCGGTACTTTCATACTGGTGACATACCCCCCTCCCCACCCCCACTCCCTTACTAAACTCTTTATATTTTGTTTGTTATTTCTATTCACTGCACATCTGTTCTATTCTTCAGTATCTTGAGGTTTGCTCTCCTCTCTTGAGTGCTTTAATTTCTCTGTTAGGATCCCGGACTTTTTCTTCAAGTCGCCTTTTCTCCACAAGACTATTTCCTACAAAAAAGTTAGGCACAAGAAGATGAGGGGCATTTATATAAAGAGGAGTTTTGTCACGACTGTCACAGACCTTTTAAGCTTCAATACCAACGATCACCAACAACATCCCCTCGCTGATTTCTATACTTATTCTGATAGTAGAAGCTGGAAGATGTTTAAATATCAAGATTTGTAATCACTGCCTTTCGTGACCTGTATGTTTGATGAAGTATCAATGTCCCAGGATGAGTTTACATGTACGTAGCAGATGTGAAAAAGGCATACCTGTTGTTTGAAGTATCTTCTCTCTTCTTCATCAACCAACACAAGATTTAAGAAGTACCTCACAGAAAACTTCTTGTTGACATCTTTAAAGGTGGGTGTCAGCTCATAACCAGCTAGGAAAAGTCTGATAGGTATCGACTCTCCTAAGCAACAGGAGCATAATGTGAAACATTCAGCACATCAGCAGAGTGCAACATGAAGTAAATGTCAGCCCAAATAGGATCCTATAGAATCTTACAGGATCCTAACCAGGATCCCAATAAAGGTCCTATCTTAAGGATCCTAGTAAGATCCTGTAGGATCCTAAAACCTACAGGGTCTTACTAGGATCCTTAAGATAGGACTTTATCGGGATCCTGGTTAGTTCCTGTAGGATCCTAAAACCTAAAGGATCCCATAGGATCCTGAATGATTTTACAGGATCCTGTAAATATGACTAGGATTACTGCCATTTATGATCCTGGGTAGGATCCGGTGTGATGTTATCCTAGAATTTTCTGTAGGATCCTGTAAAGGATTTATACTAAGAAACAAACCAGTTCGTGGCTTTTTCCACCTTTTTTGAAAAGGACATGGGCATGACCCTTAGTAAACTATCAACAGGGAAAACTAATGGGCATGCTGTTACATGTGCATAATGGTGGGGTGCATAAAGGGCCCTGGAAATTTACATGTAGACTGAGAACCTTTGCACACGTAGGGAGGATACAACCATCCCCCACATCCCAATCAAGGTTTTAGCTAGAAGGGTGTCCAGGCATCCTATGGATGCCCACTTTTTGCAAAAATTCACTTTTAAAACCACCTTATAACATTTATAAGAAACATGCCCCTTGGGTGCCCAATGTTCATTAATTTTTCTGGCTAAAAGCCTGACCCCAGTGATGTTATGTTGGGTGGTTATTGCAAAGCTCCCATGGATTTTCCCACACAAATTCTATTTCACAATGTTTCACTTTTTCATTAGTGGCTCTCAGGTGTTCAAGACCCTGGGCACACGCCAATGTGGGCCTTTGTTTATCTGTTAGGCCAGAAAGCAGGTGCTAGTGTTTTCAGAGCCCTTTCTACGTGTACATGTTCTTCTTTGTCTGCTGACTAACAAATGCATGGCTGACATTTGAGATACTCAGCAGTCACTAAATGCATGTCAAAAGTATCTGCTGAAGTTTCTTATTACATGGCTTTTTGTATCAAACACTCCAAAAAGTAGAAAAGGTTTACACCTCATACCTCTGACTGGAGCACCATCCATGATTTCATACTTGGCAATTGTTTCATTTTCATTGTAAGTATTGGGACCTAAAAACCAACACAGGCAAAAAGAGTATAATAATTGAAAAGCCATAAGGAACCTGACAGTGAACCTTGTAAATGTTCAAGCTCACCACAAGACTCCCTGTAGCCCAGGGAATGAGACCTCTCCCTGTGGTTCAAAGGACTGACCTCCAATTAGCTCAGACGACTGTGCTACCCAGGAACTGAGCTTCCTGTGGCTCAGAGCAATGGGTGCCCTGTGGCTTGGAGGACAGAGTTGCCTGTGGCATTCAGTTTTCAGTTAACATTAAAAAAATTACCTTTGTTTACATGTAGGCTAAATATATTGCTTACCAGTGCCAGTTGTTTCTCTTTTGATAATTGCTAACTCCATGTGCTTGATCTTGATTCGCACAAGAAGAAAGTAAATCTTGCCCACAATTACATCTTTCAAGTGATACCTGAAGAATAATTAACAAGGAAGTATGCCAAAGAAAACACATATATGTCCTGGAACACTAGCTTGCATAAATATGTCACTACTGATCTGTTTGTATAACCAGTTTTGTGGAGAACATCCTTTAAATGCAAGATTTCATGGCAGATTTGTATGGCTGCCATATTGAAGAGCACTGAGCCCACAGCAATCTTGATCCTCGTATAAATGTAAATGATTTCTTGCTTCTAGATTCTATCTAAACTTTTTGTATTAAATCCATTGTACTTACTTTGATTTATTGTATTCAAACTCTATGTGCAGACAATCTTCAATGCCGACCTCCATTTTGATGCTGAAAAATATCCAAAAAACAATATAACTGTATAATATTATATTTACATGTGCACATTCCTTAAACCCATCAATCTTGTGAAGGCTGAAATCTGCTCATAAATAAAACACCCATTTTGTTTTGCACTGTATCACATACTTTGTTATCTCACCAGTTGTCTATCAAAAATTTAAAAGTACATATCCCTCTGCAACACAAAACAACAATATATACTGACATGAATTAACCCAAAAAAATTGAACGAGAAAACACATTTTTTCACAAGGGAAGCACTGAGTAAAAGTCTGAGTCGCATGACTAACAAACATGTGGCCTTCATGTTCCACATCAAATTGGAATTTGGAAACGTTAGTTACTGGTAATAAGAAGGGGGTGGGGAGACTGGAGAAACTGGAAAATCCCTCAAAGCACATACACTGTATGAGAACCAACATATAAACTGAACCCACATACTAGCAACCTTCAGAACAGACTACAAGACTAGTATGAATTTTGAATTTCAAAACAGCTCATTCTCAAAGCCCTCCTTCTTCTGTGTTGTTGACCAGAAGATAATAAGGCTCTAGGACTGAGATTGGTGTGTAATGCACTAGAATCTAAGCATGTGACCAGGAACTCAAGAGTTGTAGTCATACACAATCTCATACTCGTACTCCAGTCTGAATGTCACTACTGTACATATGATACTGACTCAAGGATTGAAAATGCAGATAGATTGGCTGCAGGTTGGCACTCTAATCAGCACACCATTTCTGCTCCCTGTATGACTGATAACAGTTTAAAATGCAAGTCTCCATCACAACTGAAAACACTATAGAACAAATGCTGATACCTGTTGTTCATCTCAGGAAAGCTTGACAGAGTGTGAACTGCAAGATCCAGCTCCTTAGTTATGTCACTGATTCGTCTAACAACAGATACTCGCAGGAAATATCTAAGGACCAGTTAAAACAAACACATCTTAGAAGAGAATGTACAAATGTGTAAAAATGAGAAATAAAATTGCTTTAAACCCAGCCAACACTTGCTTTTTTTCTTTTCCTTTTTTTAATCAGCAATGATCAAAGTGGCCAAGGATTCCCTCACATATTTTTTGTAATCATTTGCATTAATTGCTACCAATAAGGAAAATGTGCACTACTTTGAGATACAATTTCAAAGAATATTAATTCTGACAGAAACTCACCTTAGCCGGACATTTGCTCCAGTGTAAGTTTCATAAGGCTTCTCTACATTTACAAACTCAAAGTCATATGATGCACTCTGTGTGAGCTCTCCAGGCCGTGCTAAATCTCTCACCAGAGATGTGAACTCATGGTGGTTACCACGATCATAGAACAGCTCTGAAAAATGGACAATTAGTACACAATAATTTTTTGTATGACTTACTACATGAAACGATGAAAAACACTAGTAACACACACAATAATCACTTCACAATGATGTAGAGATTTAAGGTTCGTACAATCCTGAAAAGGTTTTGACATTTATATCAGTTGCCTTAAAAACTGAATCTGGCTTGCAGGGCCTTGAAACTACTGAGAAATTAACCTTGATCCTTGAACGTGAACAAATATTACACTGAATTCCAACTAACTGATACAGTGCACGTACCTAAAAGGACACAGATCTACAATCGTGGCCAATAATTCTTTGAACACCATACAAAATCGCGCCAAAAATTCAGAATTGTAACATCAACATAGACAAGCACTCCGAATAAATTTGCCCAATTATTCCAGTCTTTGAACTTTCTCCCCCCCCCCCCACCAATGCAATGTTGACAGTAGAACACACTGATCCCCCTCCCCCCAAGTCAATGTTGGCAATGATGGGTATGTGTACAACTGTACATTTAAGGTTGTAAATGAAGTTAGGCATCAACATTGCACAATGCTGGTGCCTAACTTTGTTTACATTGTGGGGGGAGGAAGAAGACTGTGCCTGCACTGTAAGATTTTGTGAAAAGGTCCCATGATTGCAGCTCTCACAAGTAAACACCTCTTCTAAGAAAACAATTGCAATGAATGTCGTCCTAAAGGTGTCTACTTAAGGGAGTTTAGACAGCACATGTATATGTACTTCAAACCAGGTCAAGTTTATTTACATTTTTGTACTCAATCCAATAACCCTGCATTTATACCCTAGGTGATAATTTAGAAGGAGAATATAAAAAACTCCAAGTATGTATGTTGTGGTTCAAATTTTTCTTTGGTTTGAAAATTTTCAAACCAGTTTAATTTTTATTTTCCTTTGTCTTAGATTATGGTAATGAATCTGAGACAAGGGAAAATAAAAATTAAACTGGTTTGAAAAATTCTAAACCAAAGAAAAATTTGAACCACAACATGTACACTGAAGGATAACAAGTGAGTTTCTCACCTATTTGTCCAACAAACTCAATTTTAATCCCGTGATGTTCCAGTTTCTTTCCAGGAACTTTTAAGTTCACATTCACCTGTTCAAAGACAGAGTAAACTCATTAACTTCACCGTCAAGTAGAACTGTTACAACATACATGTAAACTAGTGTTCTAGATAATGACAGGGGGTCAATGAGGACATTTTAAGGAGTCAATAGGAGTGAATTTCTCTAAATCTTTTTAGGTTTATCACTAATTAAAAGCTGTCAGGTCAGGTGACCAGCTTGGTTTGGGTTTTTCACATGAGGACTCATCTTAACTGGGAACATGATAAACAGCCCTTTCAAACCGTTTTGGTTTTTCAAACCTTTTTGCAATTTGGTTATACTCATGTTTCACTGCATTGCTAGTCTGACAGAGAGAAAACTGAATGTCGGCTTTTATTTTGTGTAGAAGACACAGAATTTGCAAAACAATAAACACAAAAACTCAAAACAATGAACAGGGAAAAACAATGCCCTACCATACAATAAAGAATACAATACACTAGTTGTTTTGCAAATTCTGTGTTAGCCTGAGAAAACAGCCGACGTTTCGCGAGGTCGCCACTTGAGCGTCACTACCCAGATCGAAGTAGTGCTTCTGAATGGTTGAAAACGTGCGGGAACTTGAACTTGACTTGAATCAGAAATTCCATTGAATCAGAAATTCCATCAGAAATCAGAAACTTGAATCAGAAATTCCATACTGATGACGCGTCATCAGTATGGAATTTCTGCGCTCGTTACTCAAACGTCGTTTTGCGAGGGCTCAAGTGGCGACCTCGCGAAACATCGACTGTTTTCTCAGGCTAATTCTGTGTCTTCTACCGAAGTAAGAGCCTGAATGTCTCACGTGAATCTTGTTTTGGCCAAATATAAACTGGATGTACAGTATGCGTGACTAAGAACAACAACAAAAATAATTGGTTATATTCCATGTGCCAGGCAAAGGCCTGGCAAATTAGTAAGCAGGAAGTGCCAGGTCTCCTTGCATGCTGAGGAGGTGGTGGTGGTGGTGGTATTGTGTGTGGGAGGGGGGGGGGATGGAGAAAAAAGCCGTTTCCTGTCAATACAAAGAGGCAACCAATGGCTCACAAAAGTGACCTTTACCAACTTTTCATTTTGATGCGAATTATACAGGTTGATACATAATTTCTAAGCGACTTCTTCCTTTACATGTTGCGAAAAGACCTTGACAAAATAAGGTACTTATGCTGCTGTGGAAAAGAGGTACCTTGGCCAAAGTAACTCTTGGTCAATTATTACCTTTTATTACCTTGGCCAAGGTAATAATTGGCAAAATTATGACACATTCGTACATAATGTATTATACCGTTAACCGCAATAAATACACTCACTTATTTCCTTTGAAAGTAAAACAATTGTTTTTAAGTAACCAAACACTTCACCATTCTTGCAACAGACAAAACAAGTTGGGAATTAAACGTGGAAAAGGACAAAAGGTCTCAACATCGAACGTGCGAAGATACCCGGAAAGATAAGTTGAGCTCGAACACACACTATTTATAATAATAACATGGCTGTTCTCTGGCCATGACCTATTTTACGTTTACGTCTTTTAAGAGTGTACCGGAATACTGTTCGAATGCATTCGAAACCTTAAAAATCGTCAAGTGTTGTAATCGAGTTTGATAAAGCAACATGATATAAGGCTTGAAAGCAGTTGTGTTCATATCACTACTCAAGTAGCACTCTAACAGGCGATTCCGAACTACAGCGACGAGACAACCAGATCTAAGTATTAATGAATGATAGAAGCGACAGTGATCGTACCTTTCCACACACTGTTTCGCCATCATAGTACAAGAACAGTTTCTCCTTCTTTCCATCTTCATTCTTCACGTCTACTTGCTTGCGAGTTGCCGAGTTAGCGAGCTCGATTTCGATGTCCGCAGACTGGCCAAATCCGAAGAAACTCTGCAAAGAGAGAGACGACGTACTAATGTTAATCACTCGAGTAACGCTGCTGCAAACTCGAGATGTAATTTGCGGTGCATACCATCTTGTAAGTGCAATACTACGAACACAGATACAATTTCCAAGATGGCCTTCTTCCTCTTGATTAGCCTCACTTTCAAACAGGGGGCGCGTGATTCAAGTGAGCTCAAACAGGGGCTCAAATATATCACCGGAGGTGAAGCGAGCTAGGGAGGGAGGGTACGGTCGGGACTTAGTAGGGTAGGCGCGTGGTTCGTTCTGTCGTTCGTTCGTTCGTCGGTGTGTTACTTCGAGCAGTCAGTCTTTCCGCTCAGGGATAGTCGAGGAAAACCGACAAGCGAGCGAGAGCGAAATCGTCTGCCGCGTTGAAACGTGACGCGCGTGTCGAGCCGCTAGTGTAGTGAGCCGGAAAGAGAGACTACTGAACTAAGCCACAGCGGTTGAACCAGCTCGACACGCGCGTCACGTTTTAATGCCGCGGGAGGTTTTCGCGCCCGTTTGCTTGTTCGTTTCCCTCGACTATCCCTGAGCGGAAAGAGAGACGGCTTGTAGTCTACTGAAGGAGAGTCTACTGTAGCAAATTCCCAGCCCATGGCTTGCGTAAGCCTATTATTAAAATGAATTTTCTTAATGGGCTCCTGATTTTAATAAATAATGCCCTTTTGGAAGCCCTAACGCTAAAAACGGTCAAACAGTGTTCATCGTTTCTTTCGATTTGTATTGGCCTTATCAAACTTTCTAGACTTTTTTTTTGTTTCAAACTCGTAACTAGGCAGGTGTGCAAGTGTTTTAGTTTTCCTAGGTTAATTCGCCGCTGGCCACAAGTTACAATTTTGACCATTATCTCAACATTTTCCCATGAATTACCTCACTTTCTTCGCAGTGCCAGTATTTTTTTTCAGCGGTTTTCCAACCCTAAACTTCCTCAACTGGACACTTAAGCCCGATTATATTATCTCAATAAATTTGACAAAGCAACGCACCATCAGACGAGGTGGCCGAGTGGTTAAGGCGATGGACTGCTAATCCATTGTGCTCTGCACGCGTGGGTTCGAATCCCATCCTCGTCGCATTCTGTTTTTTTATCTTTTGAACAATGACTTTGATACAAGAAAACGAGCGAGCGAGCGTGGGACAAAGAAAAAATCTGAGTCCCCGACGGGAATGACTTTGATGTTTCTACGCTTTCGATAGAAAAAGAATGCTACACAGTTTTATGAGAAATCATATGATCTTCCTGTCGCAATCTCCTTTTGAGCGTTTGAAATATCAAAATTGCCCCCCAAAATGAAGGGGGCGTTGCACTCACTGGTATTTCCTTTGTCCTTCATCCTTAGCTGAGGCGGTGATGAGGGCAACCAGCGGAACAAAAAGTGTTTAGAGAAATAACTCGTCCAATTTGTTTTTAACACAGGTGAGGCAAAACGTTTCAGTAAGACAGGTAGGCTCAGTCTCCAGCCGTGAGTGTCTCGATGCGCCCGCGATTCTCGCCACTTTCACGGCTGGGCGCACGGGTTTGGTTGCATGTCCGTGACGTCATTACAATTTTAATAATTATGTAGACAATCCACACGTCGATTGCATAAATTTTATCGGTTTTTTTTTTGTGTCGTCTTGAGAAAAAGCGAAATGCGAAAATTATTTCCTGAAACGCCTCCTACAAGTGTGAAATTTCAAAAGAAAGACGATATCCCGCTAAATTATGCCGCGCATTCTGCCCCGCAAATTTCAGGAGGCTTGTCTCTGATTGGTCAGTCCAAGCAATAACCAAACCCGTGCGCCCAGCCGTGAAGGTGGCGAGAATCGCGGGCGTATCGAGACACTCGCGGCTGGAGACTGAGCCTATAAGACAGGTAAATTATTTCCAAATGACTTGTTTATTTAATTATCTCTAAACATATCGCTAGCAACCAACGATCTTTTCAACTTCATGGCTGGAATAAAAGCTTTTTAAAAGCATGGATGTAGCAAATTTGATAGTAAATTATTCTCCAGCTAAACATGGAAGCGACAGAAAAATTTCAGAGACCAAAATCTCACTCACTCATATATCGCTACATAGCAGCTATAAATGTCCGCTATTTCTCCTTCCATGAGAAAATAAATCCCTAAAAATTGAGGCAAGGTATTGCAACAAAATAACCTAATAACATACCGTGCTTTCTCGAACAAATCCTGTGCCTTCAGGAGTTATTTATGATAATTATAACTGAAGAGAGAGATTTCCAGAAATAATTCTATACTTAAACTGGTGATAGTGTGAATAATGTCACGATAACAATTACCTTTTATGAACCTTGAGGCCATCACGTCAATTTCTTTCGTTTTTTTTTTTCCTTTTTTTCTATTCAAAAGGTTGATAGATTGAAGGGGCGCGAGAAAACGTTTGTTCGAGTTAACACAGTGAAATATGGCTTTTGCGTACAGAACAAAAGCACAATAAATAAATTATTGATAATTGCTGCAAGGAATCTGATCCGATTCTGTGAAGCAACATTTTCTTGCAACTTATCTTTGCAACTTGTTGCAAAATTGTATTTAACCCACGCAACTTGCAGCACAACCGGCAAAATGTTACGTATTGTAACATTGTTATTTTATCACATACAAAAAACGAAACTTCCACCTTTTAAACCATTCAATTTCCGTCCTTAGATTCTTTTTTATCCAAAAACACCGCCTGACAGGATATCTAGCAAGATCACTTCATCCGTGTTTGTTCACCAACACGCGAGTTTACATGGAATTTGACGGGAATTGACAATCACAAGTACTTTGACGCGAAAGAAGTTGCTGCGAGTGAAAAAAACAGCAATTTGGTTGCAATGCAAAATTGTCGCACGACCATTTGCAAAAAAATGTTGCCCACTTTTGATACTTGGCCTTGACGGCTGCGTATTTATAACACTCTTCATAGAATTTCTACATATTTCAATGATTGTAACTAAAGAAATTATGCACCAGCGCCCGGTTGTTCAAAGCAGAGTCAAGCTAGCCCAGGATTAGTGTCAGTTTTAAAATCACTCTTACACCCAAGCGATTGGGGTTCCCAGAAATCCTTTTTTGACATAATTTTTGACTTTGGTTTCCTTTAAATACTCACTTACCGGTAATATCAGTAGTGCAAACTCTTTTAAACAAGACAATTGGGAACCTGGGTTAAATTTTAATCCCGGGTTAGCTTGAACCGGCTTTCGAACAACCGGCCCCAGGAGGACAAAGGGAAGAGAAAAGGCCAAATGTCCTTGTGCAACCAGCATGAAAGCCAATAAAAATACACTTAAAACAGATTTTCAGGATCACACCGTCGTCGATTCATTGTTTTCACGTCGTCGGGGCAGTGTGTTTTCGCCGTTCTCCTCTCTCCGCCATTCCGGCGTGTTATGCACCGACCAATGTTAATGTTAAGCTAGTGGGGGGGGGGGGGGGGGAGCCGAGAAGATGCGAACCATTTGACTCTTACGAAGGATTTGTTTCCAAAAACCCACCATGGACCGAAAGTGTAGGTGAAATCGTGTCAAATCCGTGACATGTTTCTAAGTCAGGGATTTGACTTGATTTGTCTTTTAAGAAATCAAAATTTTCGTAAACTGGACAACAAATGCCCAATGGAGGGGATGGAAAGATGGATAAGTACACCCCAGGTCTGACCGGCCTCCCCTCCTTACGGCTTAACACTGATAGGTGCACTATAGACAACTGTAAGAATCTAAGCGAGTGTCACGGGAAGAAGTGCTCCGTGGCCAACGACTCAAAACACACATGCAGGAGTTCATTAGAGGCGTTGAATAAGAGAAAGAATTCTCTCTGGACTCTCTAATGTAACAAAGGTTCCGACATCCGGAGAAGAGTTGCGTAACTGACTAGAAGTGTTAATTATGAATGAGAAAGAGTACCCTATGGGCTCTCTACACATATTAGTCACGGGTGAGTATAACAAAGGTTCAGTTATTGGAAGCAGCGTTGCGTGACATAAAAGAATGGTTAATCATAAGAAAGAGTTCTTTCTAAATCTTCTACGAGTTCCAGATGGATGTGTAGAAATCTTCTGGCTGATTCGGCCAATCTTTTGAGAATTCTATCAAAGTCCACTCTTCGCCCCGTTTTGAGGAATATTTTGACCATTTTTGTAAGGGCCTGAATGGCTTGAAAGTCGTTAGGTTGCCTTGGTAAAGGAACTCCTCGCAGAACAGAAATGAAGTTTGAATCCAGCAGCTTGGTGATCCACTGATTCTGATCAAGCCATGTTTTCAACTTTTCAAGTCCTTCAAAGTTCAGCCTGAGAGTTTTAAATTGAGATTCGCATCCTGTCTGCAGAAATGCGCTAGAAAGGAATAAGAAAACACACTCCTTAGGACGGTGCCTCCTAATACAGAGGTAGTTTTGCACAGTTTATGACTGCGGAAAAGGCAGATTTTAGCAAGCCAAGGTGATTGGAATCCGAAAAGAGAATAGTGGGTAGCCACGTGTTTTTCACAGATAATTAAGCAACCATAATTCTAAAAACTGCATAACAATGTGTGGCAATTTCTTTCCAAAGTTAAGGTCAATTATCTCTGATAAGATGCGACGCGCGGTAGATTTGTTCATGGCCACTGGGTTATAGCCGTCAAGAAAGCTAGAAAGGCCGATTTTCTTTCTTTTTTTTTTCTCTTTTTACTATTCAGGGTATTCTTACACCAGTTTATGAACAACAACATGGGACCCACCAGCTGTAACGATACAGGTTCGCATAGTGAGAGTATAGCCCTTCCTTGAAAAGTAAACTGATTAGCACCCCAGGGGGTACATATTAAAATCGAATCATAACGGAAGAAATACAAGAACGCACCCAAAGTAACCTTACCTATAAGATGGGTGAACTTTAACAACTGGACAATCTCGAAAAGCCTGTCTTCCTTCCGTTCCCTTTTCATTCTGCCACTCCCAGACCCTTTTCACTCTTTCAAGGTATTCTTTAGAGACATTTAGGAATTCCTCGGCTGGGATAAATCGCTGATGTGCTAACACAGAAAGCTTCTCATAAACAAGAAGAACGCATTCAGGAATGTCCTTAGAAAGCTCTGTTATGTCTACCTCTTGTTCCAGCCGTTTGGCAAACTCAATATAACTTTCTAATTGTTTGACACCACTCTTGTGAAGATGACCTAGAAAAGAAGCATCCTTTAAAGCAGTGTACAACAACATCATCTCACAATGGCTGAAGATGATTTAAAGCATGCCAGACCAGCTGACTGAGGAATCTTATAATAATTAATATCAGTAACACGAACGACCATTAAGTAGTTCACGGGTAACAATTTCGCCCAACTTGTTGTGCAACAAGGTCACACTGCCAGTTGAGAGATTATTTGTTGCATGTACATATTACCACATGCCCGCACACCAAATTTTTATGGTGTAAAAAGTAGAAGGGGCATCTAATTTCCACAATAGGGAAATTTGTTGCATGCGCTGGTGGTATTACCTGCAACATCAGGCCCCGACCTTCAACCCAACATTGCTGTGTGACAAGTTGCACGAAAATGATGCCCATATTACTCGGCCTTAAGCAACCTGTCACACAACTTTTCTGAACACACATGTTGTAAGTACTCTAACCTTCAATGTAATCCTGGCCAATCTTATGAGGACACTGATAACTCAAGAACTCGCTGACACCTTCCTTTTCCTTAGAAAGAATGTGTCTTAGGTTGCGATGTTCATTCTGGAACTTGTTAAATGCCCTTTTCCGCTGGTTCCTAGATGCCTTTGGAAAGGACTTGTGGATTTGTTTCTGACTTCTCATACATCGTTTGAGAGCAACTTCGTGGAATTTTTGTCTACTCTTGTGCTTGCAAAGGGCCGCTTCCAACCCATCTGTCCAGCTGTAATAACGTTCCAGCCTCACTACCACTCCAGACTTGTTACACTGGATCTGGTAATTGGTCAGATCCTCCTCTGTGAGACCTTTCAGTAAAACCAACAAAATACAATAAGTACCATGAAAAAACAATGCTTGAATAAAAAAACACTGATTTTCCACATTCTTGCCCTGGCCAAATGCAACCAATACATTGAATTTTAAAATTCAGACTTACGCTAAGGGACACATCCCACAAATTCATGCTTCTAAGCACAATTGAAGAGCACATTTTGTAACTTTTCACCAAGAGCAGAGGCATCTTATAAAGGGTACAGTGAGTTGGCTGGCTACACATAAACTTGACATTCCATTGAGGAAACACCTCCCATACAGAAGAGGGATAGATTTGGTCCGAGGGACATGATGCACAAAAACAATTCGTGTGAGGAGAAAACACCATTTGAGGGGATATGTTCCATTTGGACTGATCTCTTCAACTCAGAGCATTTTGAAATTGTGGGACATGTCTTGGCACCTTAATTTTTTGGATGAAAATGGGTAGTTGACACAAAGGGGTTTGTTTGCAGGTCTTGTGGCAAGGACATTTGCCCTTGTGTGTCTCATCCTTAAGGCTTCTATATGCAGCTAACGTACTAAGTCATCCAACTTCTTACCCCATGTCTTCTTTGTCCTTCCAGCTGGCAAGTTCCAAAAGCTAGGGAGGGGTGGTTTAGTACTGAGTGCACTCCAGTAGTACAACCAGTCAGGAATGTACCTACTGACGGTGCTATAGTCAGTGTCTTCAAGAATAATGCGAGATTTGTACAACAGCTGATACAAGGTGAAGAAGGAAGGAAAAGAACCTTTTACCGTCAAGTCTGCATCAAAATCCTTCTGAAAAAGAAGAAAAAGAGTAAAAGTTATGGTAAACTCAATCATATTACTCCTTGTGAGATCCAGGATCATAGTATTTAAAATTCTCCTTTGTTACTTCTACTTGTATGGCAGTGGTCTATCCACTGAGCATCCAGTCCATCCTAGGGGAAAAGGGGGCCCTCTGGGCCCCTCCCCTATATGTAGATCTATCGCATCCATGCATGAACAAAATCTCAACACTGCAAAAACATTTGCTTCTGATAACCGTAGACTTACATCAAAGGCAATAAAATTTATTAATAATTTAATTATTAAATTGAATGTCACACAACTTACACATAACCGTTGACACAGGCATTAGAGGTATTAGTAAAAGCAATTTTGCAGAAACTTCAAATCATCAGATGTTTGGACAAGTCAAAGAAACATTCAACAGCTGCAGCTTTCCTCTGTAACTCTGATAATGCCAATCTTGGACAGAATAACATGGAACAGAACCCCCCTACCCTGCCCCCACAAAAATCAATGATGAAGTCATGCAAAGGGAAAATGCAGCATTTTTCCATCATTGATTTGGGGGAAGGGTAGTCTAAGTCTTCCATTTAAAATGTCCAAGATTGTAACTTCAACTTATATCAATGGCAGCCATTGCATCCCTTGCACAAAGTGTAGATAACTAGGTGGTTTTTGGTGCAGTAGTTATTAATTGTTGGTTATGAGAATGAGATTATATAAAACATGAAAACCTGTGGTTTATCAAAGACAGGCCCTTACAAGCTGGAGTTACACTGTATGCAATTGTGGGCACGTAGAGTCATGGATTTTTTTCTCTTGGGTATCATAGATAAATTTTGCAGAATCTGTTTTGGAAAATGCAAAAAAATACATTCAAGTTGCAAAAATGAAAACCTGCAGCAAAAATTTCATACAAACCGTACACATAGATGCATAGAACTAAACACTTGAATGTTCCTACAACCCTTGCATTTTCAGTATTTTGCATGCATTTTGTAAAATTGCATTACCTGTATATTTGTGTGACAACTTAAGTCTAAAGTTGATCTTGAGCAAAATGCCCAGGGTTAAAGGTTTCTCTTGTAAATCGTGTCTTTTGCATTTTGCTCAAGACTCATGTTTCAATATTATTACACAGTAATAACAAAATAAACTCATAGTTATACAAGTAATTTACTTCCTGTTCTATCCAGAAAAGACTACAAAAAACCTCAGGAACTCCAATACATTATTGTTAAGACAACTATCAGGCCTGTGCTCTAGCAAAGCCTGGTGGCCTCAGGCTACTAACTTTTGTCTTTGGGCGACTAAAAAAACTTGTTTTTCGGATAAAGCTTTAAGGGCTGGGCACCCCGGATTTCATGGCTGGGAGCCTTTGGGCTCCCCATGATTCTTCTAAGAGCACAGCCCTCACCGTATGTGACATACTGAGATAGTCACAGGGTAATGGTCATGACCAGGCAATTTCTTATGCTCCCAATTATTATAAAGCCAATTGAAAGTCTCAAATTAATTAACCCTTTCATTCCCAGAGTCAGTTATGGAGACATTTACGGTGATTCTAACTTTTGAGTCTGCGGATGAAACCCTGTGGTGTGACCATTGAAATGAAACCACGTCAATAGTACTTTCACATATTTCTATTCATATTTAAGTATTTTACAAAATGAAATTTGGGATTTGTCTTGAATTTTGAATTAAGGCACTGTCGGGAGTGAAAGGGTTAGGGATTACAAAGACAGGGTCTGTGAAGATTGGCATACTTGACATCAAGTAAACTGTCTGCAATGTAAAGTGTCTGGGTCTATTGGTGGTGCCAGTAAGGAGACCAGTGCTCGACACTAACTTTTTTGGATACTAGGCAATGGGCTAGTGAGTAACGGAAATCACTAGCCCACAAGGAAGAGCCACTAGCCCATACCCCCCCCCCCCAAAAAAAAAACAGAAAAAAGTCCACTTAAGGAAATAGGTCTCCTTTCCTTTCTCCTCCTCCCCTGAAACATCCTTCTCTTTCTCCAGTGACACTTAGTAAGAAAAGGCTAATGATATATTAAAAAAATAAAAAAATGAACACTTACTCTGTCGTCTTTGTTTTCTTTATTAATATAAAAGTCATCTTGTTACTTTTAGAGATGAGCACAGTCTCAAGTCTAAGACACAATGTTTTCTTTTAAATTTAAATAATCAACAATTCAATGACTTTAGCAGTGACTTCATTGAAGTACTAGAGTTCATGGCAACTGCCAGCATGTTGTGAACACAACAAGAATGATTCGTAAAGTGACATTTTCAAAGTGTTCAGTTGCATGAACAGTGAGTCTACTCTGCATCTCTTTTATTCTGATCCATGTACTCTGGTCTTCTCCTTCTTTCACCTGAAGTTAACCAGTGTGCAACTGCTCTTGTCGCATCATATTCTCCATGGCTTGGGCCATTGATCGCAATGTGCATCAGAGCACTAACTGTTGGGACCTCAAGGCTTGCTCTGTGGTCCGTCATGATTCTGTTTAAGCAGCTGTTGCCTCTTTCAACACAAGCAGTCTGGACTGGAATAATTAAACACAGTTCTACCACCATGGGCATATTTGGAAATTCATTCCCAAAAGCTGTAAATACATGACACCAAAAGTGCTGAATGCTTTGTTCCCTCAACTGAGGCCTTCTGTACACTAACAGTTTTAGTTCAAGCCATTCATCCAGACAGGCTTGTTCATCAAAATTATGCCTTGTGAGAAGAGCTTGGAAATGGTGAATTATGTCAGTTAGCTTGTTCTCACCAAAGATGAGGAGATCTTGTCTCTCTCTTGGCCACAACAGGGGGTTGCTGAGATCTGCTGCTCCACGGAGGACAGGATCCTCCTGGAAATTGGAAAATCTCTTGTGAAAGTATTCCTTGGCAGATGTGATAAGTCCTGATTTGATGGACATAAAGGAAGCATTATCTCCATTCACTCTCTTGAGATGAGTTTCTTTGAACATGTTGTCATCAGTAATCTCCGCACAAAATGATCTAACATGCTCACCAGGCCTGAGGTTCATAGCATCTAAAGCTCCACAGAGGGTGTCAATTTTAAGCTGTACAGCTGAGACAGTCACATCATCTCTTTGAAAAAGTAAAGATACCTTGCTAACTTCTTTGACGACATCCAGCAAAAGGTGCATGAACTTCAAGAATTTAAAACTCTTTAATTTCTTGGAGTAGTTAGTGGCCCTTCCTTGCATTTCAGCACTACTGTCTCTTGCCTGAGAAGCATGTTCAAAATGGAGAACAATGATCTTGTAGTTCTTGCAGAGCAGTACCTCTAGAGCTCGATGCAAGTGGGGCACCCATCTAGAACCATCAGCCTTGGTGCATTTGTAGGCCTTCTCATCCATTGATTCAGCCAAGTCTTTCAACTCTTTTAGTGCCTTGCAGGAATACTTGTAATACTTCCACATGCCTTGCAACATTTCTTTCACTTCTCGGAAGAGGGGGATAGCCTTAAGTGTGTCTTGTAATCCTAGTTCTAGGTTATGTGCAATGCAATGGACACTAATAAGGCTTGGGATATCTCGTTTTAAGATACCAAACACTCCACCATGCTGTCCCACCATCACAGAGGCTCCATCTGTTCCAAGGCAGGCAGTTTTATTCTTCCAATTCTGGTCTTTCTCATCCATGGCTAACGTGATAGCTTCTGTAATCCCTTGAGCTTTGCCATTTGGACATTCTTTCAAGGCAACAAAGGTGTTGACTGCTTTACCATTTTCTAACAACCTAACATAAACATCAAGAACTTCTCTGGTACCAACATCAGTCGCACCATCAGCCATGATACTGACAATCTTGCACTTGTCAGTGTTTGAGACAAATCACAATTAAACTGCTCTGCAATAGCTCTGATAAAGTTCTTACATGCTTTATCGTTGTGGTAGGTTTGCCCTAATTTCACTCCATGTTTTGCCTCTAAAGAAGCAATATTTTCAAATACAGTGAATGGAAGTTCAAGTTTGGCGACAAAATAGGCTATATCGAACAACTTTTCCATCTTCATTTGCACTTCCTCTGATACAGCAGCAAGTGCTCTCGGAAGTGGAGCTTGTTGAGGATTGAGTCGAAACACAGAGGCTTTTGTAGCTTGTACGTGGGGTATGGAACTTTCATGACTTTTTATGGAATCCAAACGGAAATTTTCTGTTCCTGTGACGAAGGCCGAGGTCGGATTTGCTAGTCGCTCAGCACTATTGTTAGAGTCCAAACACGTTCCACAAAACATTTTACCTTCCATGAACTTCAGCCACGGGTAAGTTTGTTTCCAACTTGGTTGAAAAATTCTGCATTTTTTTTTCTCTTCGTGTGGTGTCTTGTCGTCTGTTGAAGAATGCGACTCTGGCTGGGGATTATGAGCCTCGGAAGGACGTTTTCTCGAAGACTGTGGTGTGTTGAAATAGCTTGAAATCTTCTTCATTGCAGAGAAACTGTAACAGGTCGCGCACGAAAAAATCAAAGATGGCGGACCAAGCGTGGCTCTATCCCAGGTCCTTTTTGAGTGACATGGAAGCGAGGATGAAAGGCCTTTGCCAAGATGGCGTCCGGTTTTCAAGTTGAACGTACGATTCCGCATCGATATGGTCCGATATGGATTGCAAGTCCTCTGGTTTAAATTACTCAAGCTATGGAAAATAGCTCCTGATGAAGCTTTCTAAAAGAACTTTGCAAGTTTTAGAGTTTTTGTAAAAAAAAAAATTTCATAAAACTTACTAGTCTTGGGGCTAGTAGGATCGAATTTTTACTAGCCCAGCCTGAAGTTTTACTAGCCCTGGGCTAGTGTACTAGCGTTAGTGTCGAGCACTGGGAGATGGGTAAACAAAGACCTCAGTTTGGGACCGTGCATACTGCTACAATGCTGCAAGGTCAACTTTTTCATTCTTGCACCCCTCTTACTCCTCCCAATGCCAACAAACTAATCTTGCACAACAACACTGAGAGGGGTGACCGGAACTATCCCAACAATGAGCTCAGTTTGGGACCCTGCATATTGCTATGATGCCATGTGGGACACTAAATACAATGCTGATATTTTCATTCTGTCAATACTCTGACTCCTCTCAATGACTTGTTGTTTATTGCAATCCTGTCTACAATTTGCATTGAGAGGATCTGAGAGGGGAACTCGAGTGATTGGAACTGTAAGTACAAACAGACTGAATGATGAAATGAAGAGGTGACCATCACAGTTGTAATCGCAATTTAAGCAATCGCAAATTAAGCCAGAGGGGGGGGGGGGGCCTTCAACGGGATTCGAACTGGCCTCTGCATTCATGCTGCAGTGCTCTACCAACTGAGCTATGAAGAGCCATACATTGAGAGCAGGTTCATCTTAACCCATGAAAGGAAAGTATGAAAGTAACATAGAATATGAACATTTGTATTTTCGCAGTTTACATCATATTCTAAGACTGGATAATCACCAAATCCCGACTCAGCGTTATCTAATCCTTGTTTTAAGTTACACATTTTTAAAGCTTTGATTTTTAACTTATCTTGGTTACAGATTAACCCAACACGTTTTAAAACTGGGAGTAAGATTTCAACTCTACAGTAGTTTGTGACTTTGTGAAGACTTAGAAGGTAGCTATAACTTATCCACTGCCTGCTAATATTAAACACTAACCGCATGTTTATAAGGAATCACAAAAACTTGTCACTGGCAAACTAAACAAATATATATGCGATCAAATCAAACTGAGACAAAGCGAGAAACTGTCTTCACGTATAGTTTTATCACTTCTTTCGTTTAGAACCACATTAATTTTTTTTCACAAACGTAAAACTGGCGTTGAAATAAAAAATTCAACAGGAAGTTCTGCAAACAAAACACAAGTGCGATATAAAATTCGCCAGCTAAGTTGCCCTCGTTGTAACAAGATGAAAGAATAAATACCTGTTTCTTTAAATTTACTCTGTTAAAGATGGCTAAAAAGAGCAGAACTATATACTGTAGGAAAACGTAAAAAGCAAACCGAAGACGACCTTAACTCGGACACCGGTCGAAGTAGAAACATCCCGGAAAACAGCCTACCTTACAAAGATGCTTCCAAAGCAAGTTGAAATTTTGACACAAATCTCGCAGACGAAGATTGCATTCACTCACATTCAGCAAAGACTTTGCTGGAAGGTATGAGAGAATGATATAAAGAACCTCGGCGCTAAGACTAGACAACAGATCCTTGGATAAAAGAGGGAAATCTGCCATCTTGTGAGTTGGTAAATGTTTACCTTCAGAGCCTCGGTTTCGCGACAATGCACGTCTCTCCGAATAAACATCCTAATGAGGGTAGCGAGCGATTAACTTTTGTAACTTAATTAAAAATAAAAATAAAAAATCGTAATTAAAATTGGTCATTTACGAAAATATATTGAATTTTTCAAAAAATAACCTTTTAAGGTCTTTCTAAGATTATGAAACCAAACTAAAGCAGTGGAGAACCAGTAATAAAAATGAACAATAATGTCTCTCTCCCCTCCCACAGGACCTTTGGGCAGAGACTCTCTCTCACACAGCAACATGGCGTCCATCTTAGATCAGTACTTGCAGGCTTCCGCGGGTGAAAACCTAAACCCTTTCCTTGGACCAGATGCAGCTGAACCGGTGAGCGAATGCACACTCACATACTTCCCTCTTTGGACATTAAACTTAAGATATACACTTCCAACTCGATTTTTTCGACTCCTTCTGTCAGTTCTGTGATCGAGAACTTTGCCAATTTCACTCTTTCAGTTTCACCCGGTAGTGTCTTAAAAGACTTATTTCAATTTCTTGATCATTTTCATGGCTTCTTTTTGTGCATTAACACAGATCTCAACAGGATATATTGACGTTCGAAGCGAAGATGAAGTGCCCATTTTTAGGAGGCAAAAGGTCAACTTCAGGTAATGACTACTTAAACAGAGCTCCAGTAATAATAATGATTTATATAGCTCCAAGCTCTTTTCCTATTATGCCTTTTAAAAGGCAACCTCCTGAATAGGTGTCCCTCTCAGCAGTAGACATTTCATCAGTCATGTACAACTGGACTGGTAGTTGCCATGTCGTAACCATCGGCCTCCTCCTCCCCTCCCTCATGTGTTCATTCAAAGCATAGTAAAAGATGTAAATTATCACAACAAACTACAATCACAAATGAACTCTAAAGTTCCCACCTAAAGTTTGCATCTTGCACCTCTGTTATCATAATATTACAACTACAATCAATGGATCCTAAAAAGGGAAAGAACGTCATAATTATGGATTAAAATCCACCAATCACATTCATGGACATGACCTTTTGAACAAGATGAGACTTCTGTTATCCCTTTCACTCCCAGAGTCAATCCTATGGTGTGACCATTCAAATGAAACCTCTTTAGAAGTACTTCCACATGGTGCTATTTATATTTAAGTATTTTACAAAAATGAACATGGGATTCATCTTGAATTTTGATTTTAGGCACTCTTGGGAGTGAAAGGGTTATGATGAGATGTCTGTGTTGCAGATGATTATTGACAATGTGAAACACAAATTTTGGCTGGGTATTGGACTTCAGGAGCCATCGACATTTTCACAAGATCACCGCTTAATGCCCACTGGACATTTAGGGGGGAGGGGGTTGGGGAGAGTCAAGATTCGAATGTTAGAGTGGGGAATCTAAGACAAAACCAAGCATTTTACTGATGAGAGAAAAATGTACTGCAGTATAAAATGAGAACAAACTTGGTGCCACTGTGATCTACATAGTTTGTCACTTAGAAAGATGGTGCAAAAGTAATGCGCATTCATTAGATTTTACAAAACCAACAAAAGTGTTCTGTCTGGATATACGATACAACAAAACAGAACATCAGTGGTTAATTACAAAAGTTGCCACAGAATTTCAAACTTTCTCATGAAAACTGTTAAAGCCATTCAGCATCAGAATTCATTCCAGCTACAATGCAAATGCATCTTCTTGTCGCACGTATACGTCCAGTCGGGTGACTAAATCCATCAACTCTATAAAAACATGGGAGTTCAAAACTCCGTGTGGACGGGAGGAGGGGGAATGGGGTCTGACCTAAACATCTGGTGGACATAAAAGGGGGAACTTTTGAATATGTCGACAGTCCCTTAGAGTTTGTATAGTGTACAGTGTAGTAAAGTTATCAAAAGGTGCAGTACACCTGCAAGTACTAAATAACCATCACTTGCCGATTTAGTGGCATTTTCTATAATTTCTTTCTAGGGGTTGTTACTTTTTGGGTTTCTAAATTACTCTTTTATAATTTTTTATATTGTTAGGCCTCCAAGCAACATCGTGGATGTTGCTGTTAGCAACAATATGGTGGCCATAGCATTAAGCAACAATGAGCTAATGAGACTGGACTTATCCAATCCTAGTGAAATAGATCGTAAGTAAACAAAGAAAATTTTTATCCAATAATAATAACATGTAGACCTGTGCCTGCACAATGAGAGACGAGGGATGTGTTTTCCAAAACTTCCAACAACTAACTGACCCCAAACACTATTTTATGTGCACAATATTCTTAGCCTCAACAGAGACTTGAAATATTTGTTGATTTGTTGAAAACTAATTAGTTTTATTATAAACTCTTTTTGATTTTTTGGAATCAATTGATAAAAAAGAAATTTCATAAATTACACTGATGTGATGCGGTATATAATGTCACATTATGTCAGGTCGATGGTTCAAGGCTCAAGTCTCTGCACCATGTTTTTTATTGTGGACAAGAAACTTTACATCGTCTCTCTCATCACCAGTTAAAAGGTCACCAGGGGTAACCCTGTGATGGACTAGCATCCCATCCAGGGAGGAGTAGTGATGCCCCTAGTTGCTTCATGCTGGGTACCCTGTGGTGGACTAGTATACCATCCAGGGAAGAGCAATGATACCCCTAGTTGCTTCATGCTGGGTATCCTGTGATGGACTAGTATCCCATCCAGGGAAGAGTAGTGATGCCCCTAGTTGCTTCATGCTGGTTATCCTGTGATGAACTAGCATCCTATCCAGGGAGGAGTAGCAGTGCTCCTGGTCACTTTATGCTGGGTATCCTGTGATGGACTAGCATCCCATCTAGGGAGGAGTAGTGATGCCCCTAGTTGCTTCATGCTGGGTATCCTGTGATGAACTAGCATCCTATCCAGGGAGGAGTAGCAATGCTCCTGGTCACTTTATGCTGGGTATCCTGTGATGGACTAGCATCCCATCCAGGGAGGAGTAGTGATGCCCTTGGTTGCTTTATGCTCATTCTCGTCCCCAGAGCTGTGATCCCTTTGGCCAGTGCTATGGATCGAGAGCTCTGGTGGGGGCCAGGATAACACGCAAGCGCAATACATGTAGCTGCCCATTTTTGTAACCGATGGTAACTGTTATTGTTTTAAATTTCTGAGGCCGCGCAGAAAGACGGAAGTCCATGATTCACGGAAATCCTGCTTTCAGACCCTGCCTGAGCTCTCGATCCGTGGTGCTGGCCAAAAAGATCCCAGCTCTGGGGACAAGAATGCTTTATGCTGGGTATCCTGCGATGGACTAGCAGCCCATCCAGGGAGGAGGAGTAGTGACGCCCCTAGTTGTTTCATGCTGGGTATCCTGTGATGGACTAGCATCCCATCCAGGGAGGAGTAGTGATGCTCTGAGTTGCTTCATTCCGCGGATTACTGAAGTTTTTGTGCCACCAATGAGGGCCACTAACCTTACCAACACAGGATTGGAGTTAAATACCAGCTGTACTACCAGGCTTGACCTTTTTTCAATTTCCTGTCAGGTGTTGATATTACTAAGAGAGTGGATGACTCCATCCATGCAATCTTCTTGGACCCGACAGCCAGACACCTCATTGTCTGTATGAAATCCCAGGAGTCTTACTATTTGGCAAGGAACTCCAAAAAACCAAAACCTCTGGCAAAGATGAAGGTAAGGAGGATTTTACTGAGCATTTTTGTTTGAAAAGTGGAATTTTTGGATTTGTCTCATCTTGTTGTTATTTCTTGTACTTCCAAATATCTGCAAAATTTTGTATTTTATAATAACTGAGCGAATTCTCACGGGCTGATTGGCAAATTTTAATTGTCAGTAAGAGTACAGACGGATAGCAGACAGATGAAACACGTAAAGCTGACGCAATCAGCAAAAGTTTTTGTCAAACTTTTCAGCGCTACATTCTTGATGAGGCGAGAATTGTACCAAAATCAAAATCTAGTTGTTTTCAATGAGGAAATCATCTAAAATTTATGGGTTAAAACTGAAGAAACCATTGCAACCTTAGAGCGAAAAGATTAGGATGTTTGTTCAGACCTGAAAATCGGCGGTGAACGGGAATTTGTGCTGTTGATGAAATTAAGCTGAACTGTGTTTTAGCGGATTATTTTGTGAACAGTTTTCACTGGATTACAGGTTAGTTGAGCAATTAGAATTTTTCCTTGTATTTCTGGCCTATTCTTACTAAACTTTTAATTTACGAGCCTGTGATTCTCTGAATTACAGTGATGAAATTCTGATTCTGTGGCATTCACATCTTCCATTGACTCTTGTATTTCCTTCCTTCGTTTGAAAATCAGTTTTGGCTTTTTGTTATTGTAAAAGACAAATTGACATCAGTTATTTATGCGTCTGTCCTCTTGTTGATGATAAATTTTGTCATAACATTATCAAAGTTTGTTGTAGATCCACTCGCCTGCGGCTCGTGGTTCTACAATACTTTGACGATGTTATGACGAAATTTATCATCAATAAGAGGACAGACGCATAAAAAACTGACATCAATTTGTTAAATTGAGTTTATTATTATTATCATGTTGTCCTGTGGAACTGGTGTTAGGTTACTAGCATTTCTAAATTCATATTGAATTGATTTTAGATGTGAGCCTATATGAATTACAGTACATCACAGTATGTGTATGTAGGCCAATATTATTTTGTTTATGCTGACAGTCCTTGATCTCAGCATTATCTTAAATTTTTAATCAACAATTTTTATGCTTGACAAATAGAAAAATATGGTAAATTAAAAGAGTTCATCCTGCTCAACAGCTTTTAGAACAGAATTCGTTTTCTATATTAACCTTATGGGTGAAATTTTAATTGAGTACATTGCAAGAGACACGACTTGTGAGTCATTGTTGTGATCTTTTCAGTTGTTTACTAACTTTTCTCCCACTGTCTCTTTACTACAGGGACATCTAATCAATGCAATTGCTTGGAATAAATCAAAACTAACTGAGAGTTCTACACAAACAATTCTTCTCGGGACAACAAAAGGTTTGCTTTTTGCCAAAAATGCACTCCTTTGAATTTGGGTTGAAGTGCACATTGCACAACTCAAACCCTTATATTCATTTACAAGAAAACAAGTAACTCCCCATACACTCACCACTTATTGCTCCTTCGTTCCTTCCTTCCTTATTTTTTTTATTTACCGGTATTTAATTATTCATCTTTATTTATCCATTTCAACTTTTATCTTTGAAAGGCCTAATATTTCAAACAGAAGTGGAACCTGAAGAAAAGTTTTTTCAAGGTGGTTTGGAAAAATTTTGGAAACAGGTGCATTGTTTTTAAATTATTCAATTATCCCAAAACATAATAATTATTATTGTGATTTCCACCTATGTTCTTGCTGCAAAGCACAATTGCTAGAGGACTGTTAAACCCAGAAATGTTGCAGTCATCCAAGTGGCATGTGAGCAGCAAGTTTTGTGTAAAATGTTGTGCCTTTTCTATTGTTAATTCAGATTTAAGCAGTCTTCTTACGCTAGAATTTGCTATATTGGAAGACATTCCCACAGTTCCCTATTTTCCTGTGTTTTGACTGATTTTGTTGAATAGATCTAGTATGAATAATACAGAGTATAGCTATCAAAAGGGAAGGAAAGCTCAAAACTACAAAAGGAGCAGTTGTGGATCCCCCTGTCAATAGTATTGTGTTATCCCAAGAATAAACTGTCCTAGTTGTACACAAATGTGATGAACAAACCCGACCAAGAGATAGAAAAAGATGTGACTGAAAGCAGTTCAGCAGAGTTGGTTTTCAATGGATGTTTTATTTTTATTGTTTGATCTTTATGTGGCCTTATTGTATTTCAGCTGTACAATGTGAATTCTAGCGGTGATCCAGAAGAATCAATTTATGGAATAATGTTTGAGAAGTTTCCTGCAACTCCTAAATCTGATAGGAAATACTTTGTCATGGTGTCAACTCTTAGGTACAGAAATTGACAATATTTACATGCTAGTGACGTACAGTATCCTATTAAGCAGGGCTGTCATAAACCCCTTGAATGCCGGCACCACTTCAATCTCGTCCCCAGGGCCTTCTCCTCGTTCAAAATGGCGGTCGGAGAAACCCCTGGCCAAGGCTGCCAAAGTGGATCCAAAAGTTTGTTAGAATTTTGTCATGCAAACACGATGAAATGTCTTTGTTTTGTTTGAATAACGGTTTCCGATTGCAGAAAACAAACAGGGCCGCCAGACGCTGGAAACAACCTCCGAAAAAGCCATTTCATCATGTGTCACGTGACAATCATGTGTCACGTGACACGTGATTCGTGGAGTATTTCAGCAGCCTTGGCCAGGGGTTTCTCCGACCGCCATTTTAAAAGAGGAGAAGGCCCAGGGGACGAGGTTGGGCACCACTTGCTACCAGCTACCAGCGGCCATCTTGGATTTTAATCAAAAAATTGAAATGTTGTAATTCTGAGTTCAAAACAAGTTAAAAATGTAAGCAGACACTGTTGAAGTATTAAAAATTCCATATTTTTATTTTACCTTTGAAATAGCAACATTTTCAAGTCTCCCTTTTCCCGCATGCAGCAAGTCTGTTTAGTGATCTTCTCAACACCTTTTCCTTTGAAACTCGCATTGTTTTTTCATCCACACCGACTTCATTTCGTTATTTTGACTCTTCTCAATTACTACCACTGCTTTTGGTAGCTACTTATTTCCTTTCTATTCCTAATCCGATTCCTCTTCCACCAAAATCTCGTGGGGAATGTGCTTTGACGAGAAAGGGCTTGAGCCGCCATGTTGGATTCGAGGACAAAAATAATAGAAATTTCCGTTATGTATTATTCATGAATTGTCTCAGGCATTCCCAGTCCCCTTTAAACAACCACGGAAAACGATCAGGAACAACCAGTCCACTGATAAGCAGGAGCTCTCTACTGAGGACGTATATGTATGTCCTTGGTGGCTGAGTCATGTGTGTGAGGACGTATATATATGTCCTTGGCATTCAAGGGGTTAAGCTTTGAAGAAGCTGGCTCCACAGGTTAAGTAGCCGTTCATAAAAATAAGAAATTCTCCATGCATGTTGTGTTTTAGCCCCTGGGGGGAGTACTCCCATCTAAAGGCTAATTAAAATATGTGCCAATATGACGAGTATGATGTTCAATCAGCTTAGTTTCCAATAGGGTATGGAAATCAGGGAGGTATGGTCTACATTAGGATATTGTTGATTCAGATACTGGTACTAGGGAATGACACTAGGCAAGTTTGGAATAGGGGATAAGGGAGTTTTGGTGTCTAGTCTAGAATAGGGATGGACAGTGAAGCAGAACATGGACTGACTGAAGATGTATAGGATTCTTCTGTATAGCATTTCTACCAGGGCTCTCACAAGCAATCTTCACTTAGAAGCAATCTCTTGTCCATGGTACCAAATTTTTCATTTCATTCAAATTACTGTAGTGTGTATTTGAGAAAAAACTTTAAGTGATTATGACTGCCTCACCTACAGGGTGGTCACTTACAAAGGCTCAACAGTACTTCTAAAAAATGATTTTTAACCAGAAATGGATTTTTTTAAAACCAAAAAATGGATTTTTACCAAAGTAGTAAACAAAGTTTTCTTTTTCTTTACATGATCTTTACAGTCGCATGTACCAGTTTATTGGTGATGCATCTGGCACAGATTCACTGGATTTTCAGCCGTTGTTTGCAGATTATGAAAACAATCCAGGTACAGTCTGAAAGTATATGTGTACATTCTTATCATTTCAGTTATGCGTAGACTGCATAAGGGCAGCCCCTTTCTGGATAGTCAAGAGGGCCCGCAAAATAGCTGAGGAAAAAAGGAGAATCCTGGAGCAAATGAGTGGAGGGGGGCCTGGGAAAGAAGCAGGAAAGAGTTTCCTGCCACATCTTCCCCAGTCTCTCCTCCTTTTTTCTCTTTGCTCCAATCTCGCCATGCCATTGATAGCTCATGTTCTTGGCTTTCACTTGCCTTCTCGACTATCCAGAAAAGGGACTGCCAGCAGTCTACAGTTATGCACTACATGTACCTTCCACACTCAGGCTATTTCTTCAAATTTTTCCTTTCTTCTTTCATCCTTTAAATCTCCCTTTGTTTCCTTGCTCCCTGTGTGTTTTCTCTTTCCTTATTCATTTCTTTTCTTCCATCCTTGCTTCTGCTCTCTGTATTGTCTTGCTTGGTTATCTCGTGGAGATGTTTGTTTTACCTTTCTGAGTTTTTCAATCACACATTAATTTTAGAATTTGTTGTTGTCACAGCACCTTTTCTTCAGATGCCTGGTCCTTTGGATTCCAGTGAGCTAGCGCTGTTTTACCCGAAAGCCAGAGGTCTGCCAAGGTCTTTTGCATGGCTAACAGGTCTGTCACCCAAGAGATAATATTGATACTGTTGGTAATGATTCAATTTAGTACCATCCTTTCAGTAATTGCCCTCTTTCCAATTACTCCCCTTTGAGTGCACTACCCCTTAACTGCCCGCCGCCTTCTCCAATAAGCACCTCCCCAGAGCTACCGAAAGTTGATTTAGTGCCCTGGACATTAAACTGAATCATTATGGTAAACATAGTTCTGAAAAAAAGTTTCTGGAGCCTAGTGGCTTAAAACTGCTTGGTTTCTGTAGTACAAAACAACACGAAGCATTTACTACTTCCTTGCGGATGGTATCCTTAATCCTTTAAGCCCCAAGAGTGACAAGCATCTAATTTCTCCCTACAATATCACTAGTTGATCAAATTATAGAGGTCATGAGAATAAAGGAAATGATCACCTGATATGAAATGTGTTCATGTTTAATCATATTCTCCCAACTAGTAACATAAGAAATATAAGGAGAACGGTGAGGAGAATATGCATGTGGATGTTGGGGCTTAAAAGGTTAAGTTCATTGCCATCTTACACCCTAGATCCCCAATTTATGGTGTATGAATGGATATTAGTGACAGCAAGGTAAAGTCGCAATGGGCGCCAAGGAGGCCCACACGGCCGGAGCTTAACCCAGTTTCTGTAGCGTGTGAAGCTTCTGAGAGTATTGCTACTCTCTCCTGCATGGGATGCTAGTCCATTGCAGGGTTAATATTAGTGAAACATTAGAAAAAAAACCAAGAAAAATGCTGGGTGAGTAACCCTGCAAGTGACCAGAATCCTTTCTTAGATGCTCCCAGTCTCTTCATGTTACAGTAACCAGGTTTTTCTGGGCCAGCTGTGAACTATGACCTGGCTCATGAACACTTTGCCACCTTTTTTCTATTATGAGAAGTGTAAAATAAGTGTACAGTAAGACATACTTTACATGATTTCTAACTGGTTATGTATATGTGTGATCTGTTTTTCAGGAAGTGGTGTTTATTTTGGCCAGTTGGACTTCAATCCTCAAGACTCTTGTGATAACATCACAGCAGAAACAAAATTACTACAGTATCCTTATAATGATTAATAACATTGACATTCCCTTTGCTGTTTACTCTTACACTGTATTGTAAAGACGACCTTGACCAATTTAATCTGATCTATTAACACAGGCAAAATATTTATAAAGTCTTACTGTCAACTGCAGATACACTATCTACTTGATTCTGAAGATGGCTTCCACTCAAGAATGCAACAGTAAAAGACTAACCTCAGCTAGTTTTACAGATACATTATGGTGGTTGGAAGATAAGACTAAGGGAGATATTCTGGTTATATTTACGTGGCCAGATTTAAAGATGCAATAGAACCTTGTGGACCGGTGTTGTAAACAATACATGAAATCGCATGCATGTATGCTGAAATTACTTGAAATGTGTGAAGATTGGGAAATAAATGAAACGTGAAAGCCTTAGGAATATTCCAAAGTTTGACTACCATATTTCCGGCTGAAGTTAAATCAAGCTCCCTCCCTTGATAAGGTGCCTTCATCCCTTAACTAAGCACTCCCTTCAAAGTCAGGTATAAAATCTGCAATAACATACACCCATACCCCCCCCCCCCCCAACGAAAAAGCTAATTAAAAAAGCTGGCAAAAAGGATGTATGAGGTTTTCGAGGAAAGGAGGGTGATTTTCCTAATTTATGGCCAAATGTACAGTAAATTGTCCATAAGCGTGTCTGGTTTACTGAGCTCTGAAGTGCCAAATGATTAAGGGTGGCAAAAACTTGCTAAGCCAAGAAATATCAGGTTTAACGATTTGGGTTTTGGGTGGCCAACTGGATGTCTTGAAGTTATATGAACCAAAACTAGGCAATATTTTAACAGGAGGGTTATTCTGTTTGTTGCAAAAGTCAAATATATTTGGTAAAAAGGCAAATTTATTCTTAACCATAATACAAGATACAAGGCTACAGATGGAAGAGACCCAGTTCCCCCCATTTCTGTTGGCCTCACTGGTTTCCATGCTCTTATGCTTTATAAAAACAGGTACGTTGCTAGTGGTACCAGAGACAAGCTACAACTGTCTACTTTAGGGTGGGGTTCACTTTACTGCACATATTTACTCGGTCATAGTTCCTTCCTTTTCATGTGATTATAAAAATATCTTAATTAATACTCTTATCTTAATCAGGAAAAACCTATTTTTCATTTTCTTTTGGCACACTAACTTGCATATGCAATTTACAAAACTAGTTTCATCAAAGACCTTGACAGTCCATCACCATTTTTCCTGATAAAGATGATAGTAAGTAATACTTTCTTGGCTTCGACAAGCAAAATATCACAGAAATTTAATGATGTTTTTTTGTTAATTATCAGGTTTGAGGCAGTGTCTCTTCTTAGTGAACAAGCTGTATTTGAAGATCAACTTCCACCCCGGGTTGGTAGCATCATTGACTGCAAATCTATACTCCCCCCACAGAAGGTTTTTTTGTTTTGCACCCCCTTTTAAGACCCCCCTCCCCCTAGGAATTTCCGATGACCCTCCTTGGGGTGGGTATGGATTTTTTCTGGAACTATACATTATGGTATTGTGTAGTTCCAGAAAATATCAACACTCCCCCATGAAAGGTTTTTTTGTTTTGCAACCCCCCTCCCCCCATAAATTCCTTTTAGCTTTATACTTTGCTTCTAAAATTTTGGCTTTTAAGACCCCCTCCCCCTAGGAATTTTCTATGGCCTTCCGTGGGGTGGGAATGGATTTTTTTGTAGAACTACACATAAGTTTATTTATTTGCATCTTTGTTTTCATTCCTTTGTAACGTTTTACATCTTTCCTTTCTTTGATCTTTAGTATGGTGCAATGAGAGGACTCTGTGTTGACATTGTAAAAAAGACTTTGTGGATTTTCTCGGATTCAGCTATTTTCCAGTACCATATAACAAGAGAAAGCAGGTACACAAGATGTTAAATTTTGCATTTTTTCACACAAACATGCAAAATTACTGAAGTTAATAATAACGAAGAAGCTGCGTTTGGTTTGGAATTTTCTTTTTTCCTAGTGAGCATTCTTAATGTTCCTTCATTCCTCAGAAACGATTCCATGCAGAGATTGTGCAGTACAGGCCGTTGGGTTCCTAAATCTCTCGCTCTCAAGAACACGCAAGCTCATTATACAAAGAAGAATTCACAATCTCTTATGATGATTTATAAATTCCATTAATTACATGACTTAATTTTCTACTTTCAAAGTTAATTAAATATGAAAGAGACTGTTACAGAGAAAGAGTTTAGCTGAGGAAAGTCAAGTTTACTTAGCTTCCAGCTGTTATCTAGATACCTGATTGTTACCTTTGGGCTAGTATAATTCTACCCTGCAAGCAGACGAAACTTGTGAACTCCAAAAAAAACGTTACTTGCACCCGTTTTATTTGAGCATTACTTTCAACTCCAGATAAATATCAGTAAAATGAAGCTTTAACAATTGCTTCCTTGTCTTTCTACGTACTTTCTGAGGTAGGAGAAATGACAAAAGAATTTTGTAACAAAAAAAGCAAATCTGCTGTGTACAACAAGCTTGCAAGCATATCACAGCGTGCACACTTTTTGACAACATTCACAGCATGCATCAGCTTCAAAACCAGTTGAGAGCTGATTAGAAACAAGTATTTTAAATCAATTCGTCCAAAATCCTGGATGGTAACAGATCAAAGAATCAGATGGTTTTGCGCAGAAGTTACTTATTTGCCCACTGGAACATAGGGCGACCAAGAAACATCTGCTTGCAGGGTAGTAAAATTCCATACTTTCCCATAGTAGAATTTATGGTGGTGAAATACACCATAGAAGCCACAGTTACGGGACACACTCATCTCTCCTGTAATGAAAACAACTAGGGCGGATGTGTAAAATCTTTTATTTCTTTTACTGCTAGGGATGTGTGGAGAATGTATCTTGAAAGAGGGGAGTTTGAATTTGCCAAGGAATACTGTAAGGTATCAAACATTTGAATCACAGTTTATGTGACCTTGTGTGGGGATCTGTAATTTAGATCATTCTGTTGAGATTTCTCATTTCGAGTTTCTGATTAACCTCATTTAAAGATTTTAAAGATTTTCCTACCTTTTGTTAAGGAGGACATTAGAGTGTGCACAAACAAAAAGCTCTATTATAATACATACTCTCTATAATAAGCTCTACAGTTTATGTGTTGTAGTTCAATTTTATCCTTGGTTCATTTTTTTTGTTTTGTTTTGTTTTATATTCATTATTGTATATTTACATAAAAAAGAACAAAGTAAAATAAAAATTGAACTACAACATATGTACTTTATACTTTCCAGTATTGCCTTTCACCATATGCCAAGTGGCTGTAAACCTGAAACAAAAAAGTCAATATTTATTATTATTAAAGTATTTGTTAAGTAACTACTACATTTGCATTTTGATATTCAGCTTTTTGTAGTGATATTTTATTGATATGTTTGTAAAGGTTTCCTTTCAACTGACAGGACAATCCCGCAAATCTAGACAAAGTTTTGACTAAGCAAGCGGAAGAACTTTTTGAAAAGAAAAGGTAAGTTTTGATAGATCTAGAAATTATAGACATGTTACGTTTTAACTTATATGTAATTGACCCATGTGCCATGACGCAATAATTTGTAATGTTGTATTTACTCAGTCACAAGTAAGCCCTCCTCTCATTAAAGTGCACCTTACAAATTACAGCCCTCCGCGAGCAATCTCCAAAAGAAATAGATTCCCTTGATGTTTTGTATAGATTGAGACTGGCAAACTTACTGATGGATTGATTAACTGGCTGATGCATAGAGGAAGGAAGGGATCAACTAGCTGTCAAATGTATTAACTGAAAGACTGATGGATTGAGTGACTGACTGACTGACTGACTGACTGCCTGACTGTCTGTGTGACTGTCTAACTGACTGACTGATTCACCAACTGACTGATTGATTGATTCTCATTGATTGATTGATGGATTGATCGATTGATTGGTTGATTGATTGACTGATTGGCCTACTAATTGACTACCTGACAAAGCAATTTATTGTTTGATTCACTGACTGACTGATTGTTTGCATGATTGATTGATTGATTGATTGATTGGTTGATTGATTGATTGATTGATTGATTGATTGATTGATTGATTGATTGATTGACTTCTGACAGTTACACCAGTGCTGCCAAGTGCTATGCCCAGACCCTAGCCTCGTTTGAGGAAGTTGCTTTAAAGTTTATTCAGGTGGAGGAGAGACAGGCCCTCAGAATGTTTCTTTTAAAAAAGATGGACAGTCTCAAGAACCAGGTGAGATTTTGAATTCAAAGTTAAGGTTTTTGTGTTAAAACCACAACCTTGTGGCCTCTATTGCAACTTTCATGATGCTGTTTTTTCAAGACAAGTTTGAATATCTTAGAATAGTGGTGTGGTAGTTAGGGGTCAATGCATATCTGTAGTGTTTACACCAGGTTTGGTCTTTTGTATCACAAGTGTGTTACATGTAACTTGTATCAGCAGTATGTTGTTATATCCTGTACAAACTTCAGGGGGTAACTCTACAATGTACATTGTACCTGTGGTACTCAATATTCACTTTTGTATAATATTATAGACAAGAGTGGTTTAGTGGAAAAAAGACCACTCATAAAGTTCATACGAAACTGCATCCGGGACTCGAAATATGAGTACGTATGTTTGTGATTAAAAATGCAATGTAGAATGTAGAGGGTGTTAATTAGGTAAATAATTTTGCCTGACGTTTTGATGCCACACTCATCATTTTCAAATTCGTATAACTAAGCATCAGATTCTTGTGAGTTCCTTATATAATAAAATGGGTGTTGAAGTGTGTGATAAAATGCGTGTTTAACACCCTCTACATTCCACATTCCCGGCATAGTCAATCGAACCCAATCGAACTATATTTCAATCAAACTCAATCGAACTCAATCGAACTCAATCGATGGATTGAGTTCGATTGAATTCGGCAATCGAACGAAATCGAACTCACACAAAAAAATTGGCCAATCGAACGCAATCGAACGTTCGATTTCCGAACTCTTGATTTTTGTAAAACTGGTGTCAAAAATCAATAACAAGGGTTTGGAGGCTCGAGTTTATACCTCAGTATAACACGTGTTTTTCGTAACCGCACAATTCCCGGAGAAATGGCTTCAGATGCGCTGTGGGTTGTTAGTTTTAATGCGTAGTAACAGGCTACCAAGAGTGCCACTTTGACGTGGAGGAGGGTAAAGAGTTCAAAGTTTTAAAGAAAATAGGCGAGAAAGGCCGTGCTTTTCGAGTAAATGAGTGCGGACAATTAGGTCACCTTCAACGTGAACTGGTCTGTGAACTGGTCTGTGAACTGTGTCGCGGTTAGTAGTTTGCTGAAGTCTACTTTTTCATGAAAGAAATACTTCAAGTTGTCATCATTTTGCAATTGCAAGTTAACTTACAATGAAAACGGTCCATTAGTTCCAGAATACGGTAAAACGCGGGAATAATGTTAGCTTTGTTCTAATCTGTTCTTTTTACTGCAGTGGACAGTTTATTTTTGTTATTGAATTGCCATTAAACAAGGACGAGAAAAACGTGTTTTCGATGGGCTTGCCTTTTATGTAGGTTCACTAGAGCTTGCGTACAGTAACCAAGCGGGCAGTCAGACCACATAACGTGACCTTTGTCCAAGCGAATTTATTCACCGAACACAATCGAACGTAATCCATTGGACTGTGTTCGGTAGCCGAACTCAATCGAACATAATCCAATGGATTGAGTTCGATTCGGTTCGATTTGTTCGATCAATTCGATTGGTTCGGAAATCGAACTCACACAAAGTTCGGTGTTCGATTTCGTTCGATTGCCGGAATCAATCGAACTCAATCCACGGATTGAGTTCGATTGAATTCGATTGAGTTCGATTTCCGAAAGTTCGATTGACTATGCCGGGCACATTGTATTTTTAATAACATGCAACAAGACTTCAACGTGCATTTTATTACATTGTTGTTACTGCGAAAATACTCTTAACCATATAATAAAAAGAAAATTACACTGCGGCTTGAGATGTGAATTTTATTTTCTGGCGATAAAAAAAACAATATTTTACTCACTTGCTGCACTGCACTGGTTCAATTTCCACTCGAAAATAAAATTGATATCTCTGCGCCGCCGTGATATATCTTCTATGTATATCAATAACTTAAGTCTTACTATGAAAACTTTCAAGTTGTTAGATTAGGTTCTTTCTTCCTAACTTGACTGTTTACCATTTGGCATTATTTATTTGTTTTTCATTATAAATTTTATTTTCATTTTTACATGGTGTAAATGCAGGGCTCGAAATTTACGGTCACAAATGTGCAATTTGCGACTGGTTCAAGGACATTTGCCCCTAAAAAAAAATAAGTTAGGAGCAAAATTGCTCCTTCAACTTTTGGTCCATTTTCATAATAAATACATTTTCTGCACCTTGTTAGACCAAATTTACTCTTAAATTTCCGACCTAGGAGCAGAATTGCTCCTGGGAAAACAAAAATTAATCTCGAGGCCTGTGTAAATGATAACTATAAACTCAATGCACCATGTAAGAATGTTTTGTTATTATAAAATGGATATAGAATTTGGTGGCTTTTGGTAAAATTATCTGGAGGAAAGAAAGGGAACAGCAGAAAGTCATAACCCACACAAAAGTTAAGGTACTTCATTGTGTTACTTTGAAGGGATTTAGAATTATTTTATCAATAACTATTAAAAGCAAAACAAAAATCGGGAAGAGGAATGTGAAGTCTCCTTTCTCTTCCGGATTGGTCTGGGAAGATCGAAGGGGTCTCTGCTCGCAGGGTACCTCAATGTAGTTGTAGGTTTTGAAAATAGTATCGTATAATTCAGGTGTTAGTTTCCGTGAGTTAAGATGTCTATGCTGATGAGAAACTGAATTTTTTTTTTTTTTTTAATATACTCAACTTAACAAAAGAGCTAGTTTACAAGACTAATACAAAGCATAAACGCAGGAGCTAATTTACAGAACTAATACAACACTTACAAAAGAAGGACTTAATTACAACTGAAACAATATAACACCTTACTTTGACAACAGGGCAAGTAGGATTATACAGTCAAAGTAAAATGACAAAAATAAATATACCTTTACAGTAAGCTCAAATGAAAAGGATAAATAAAACAGACAAAAAAGTGTTTGGGGAAAAAAAAAGCACCTTAACCTGGTTCCTTTATTTTGATAGTGGTGCAAAAGCTACCGCATCGCTTATGCAGAGAGTGGTCCACTTTGCTTCATATTTTTTAAAGCTAGAGTTTTTAATAGCCATTTGTCTTTCACATTTGACTCTACTTTCCAGTAAGGCAAGAAAGACCTTTATGCTAGGAGTCTCTGACAGATTTCTTGCGAGGTATACATGATATTTAGCACTAAGAAGATAGTGATTAAAAGCGTGAAGGCTGGTGTTCTCAGGTCTGTATCCATAAAGGATTTCCGACCAAGTAGGATTGAAATTTTCAGAGCGATTTGTATTCCACCATTCTATGACGTCTTCCCAAAAAAGTTTAACTTCGGGGCACTCGCAAAACCTATGAAGAAGTGTTTCATTTTGACAGCGGCAGTGTTCGCAGTGTGGTGACTCTTTTATTTTCATTTTATACAGTGAAAGGTTGGTAGGTATGATGTTGTGCACGAGTTTATACTGAAAGCTTCTTAATTTATTTTCAACGGTGACTCTAAAAGGAAGTTCGTAGACATCCTTTACGTTTGACACTAGATTTCTTAGTGTGATTTCGACAATTGGGGGAGAGAAGGACCTTTCCGTAAGCATCAAACGGGCTTTTTTTGTGGAAAACATGTCATCGCTATTAGAAACAGCCTTTGAGAGTTCGCTAACACCACAGACAATGTTGCTCGTGATTTCATTTTTCCACGCTTTAGGGATAGCAGCAAGAACGCCAGCGTAGTCGAGGAAAGTGCATCGAACGCTGAATTTGCGTTTAAAACTTTCGAAAGAAAGGAATTGGTCGTGATTGTCGAGGAGATCACTTATTTTTAAAATGTCTTTATTAACCCATGTTTTGTAATATATCGTCTTACCATTTGTTTTTATAAACCGGTTGTTCCATAAGAATTCTTGTTTGAATTCGTTTGCATTTAGCGGTTCTTTGAAATTCAGTTCTTGCCACACCTTTAGAATATTTTTATAGAAAGGTGGTAAATTATTGAGGTTCAATAATTTTAGGTCGAAATTACATTGAAATAGGAAAGCTCCTCCGACTTTGCTTAATAAGGAATCAAGGCGGGCACACCAGTGACTGCCGGCCGACTCGCAATAACGATTTACCCAGGTAAACTTGAGAGATTTTACGACATCCTCGAAGTTAATCATATTTAAACCACCTTTGCAGACTGGGCCAATCAACGTTTTTCTTTTAATTTTATCAGGTTTGAAATTCCAGATAAAGGAGAAGAGGATGCTGTTGACCTCTTTAACGAATTCGGCAGGAACGTTTAAGACGGAGCAGCAGTAAACAAGTTTGGCGATTGCTAAATTCTTTACGATGGCTATTCTGCCTAGGATGGTTAGATGTCTTTTGCACCAGATGTTAAGAACTTTTTTAAGTTTCGCAAGCTTTTCTTCAAAGTTTAATTTGATTCCAACATTAGCGTTGTAAGGGAAAGTTATTCCAAGTGCAGTGACATATTCTTTCGGCCACGAAATACCAAAAGGATCGTCTTTTCCTAATCTGCTTTTCCAACGACCGAGCCACAGACCCTCAGTTTTTGATCTATTAATTTTCAGACCTGATAGATTGCTAAACTGATCAAGGATGAGAAACTGATACTGCAAATGTTGTTTCCTACCACCAAATGTTAGTTTTTCTAAATTGCAAAATTGTTTTCTGCAAGATCCAGAAAATCACCAGTTTGGTAGTTTAGTGTAATAAATTATTGTGAACAGATTTCATCCAGTAAACTATCACGTTCTGCTAAGCTTTGCCTTGACAAGCTAGGTTCGACTACCTGTCACTTTCTGGAAAAGGAGAGGAAAGCCAGGCGTGAATGAGCAGAGGAAATTGAGCCTCTGACAACCAAGTAGACTCACAAGCAAACTTTATTGTTTTTTGTTAATAAAGGACAAGACGCAGATGACGATGCTGATAATGTGGTTAATAGAGCTGTATTTAAATGACCTGGGTGGTTTAAAGGAAGAAGGTGCTACAGCAAAACATGAAGACCTGGAGGAGGAGTTCAGGAAATTCCTGGCACAAACCAAAGTCAAGGTGGGTAAATGTGAAAAATTTTGACAGCGATACTCACTGTCAAAACAGGACAGACATTCCAAACAGAAAGGAAAATTAGACTTTATTATTGCAAAATTGATTATATGATCAGTTTCAATAATCCATCCTTTTTTCACATACAGATTTCAAGTTTAAAAACAAGCCTTTGAACCCTGGCCTTTAATATTAATTGGATTTATCTGTTGCTACATGGGCAAGGCATCATCTTTTCAGAATACTAAAGCGCCCTTTACTTGCCAAACTAATGTTGGCCAACTCGTGTTGGCAAACTCAAATTGGTGTGAACGACACATCAACATGTTCGCAAAATGTTGGGAAAATGTTGGCGAGAATAGAGACAACTTCTATTTGTCGCCAACAGTTTGCCAACAAGGTGTTGTGTGGTTCACACACACCAATTTGAGTTTGCCAGCACGAGTTGGCCAACATTAGTTTGACGTGTAAAGGCCGCTTAAAATGCCTCATCCCATGTTGTAGTATTCTACAAAACACTGGCAGCAAAGGAAAGAATGAGAAATTCAGATGACCAAGGCAGATAAATTATTCAAATCGAGAAACCTGTTAAATTCTAATGCTGATCTGGTGCTGAAAGTCATACAAAAATCTAACATTAAAGTTTCAGTGAATTTTGAACTCTTCAGGACTGCATTTCAAATTTGCGATACATTATTCGCTCTTGGGAGAAATGCTTGTAAATAACTGGTTGTGATCGGATCACATCCACAGAGCTTGACTTTTTAAAGTTTGATTTAAATTTATAATTTTGTTGCAGACATGTCTTGACCAAAACAGAAAGACTGCTTATGAGTTGATTGCCAGTCATGGAGATGTAGAAAATTTGATATTCTTTGCTATGCTTATGCAAGGTTTGTACTTGTTCTGTCAAAGTTAAATGCCTTCAAGAAAAAATTCCCTTAAAAGTGACTTATACTTATATTTGGTCTTTAAAGGACTAATTGGGTGCCGTGTAGTTCCATAAACCTAAACCTGACAACACCCAAAATACCAAGGGCATGAACCGAACCCTTCCCCCGCCAAATATTTTTAAGCAGTTCCACTTTGTTACCTCATGTGTTCCTTGCATGTTGAATTTCTCCAATTTATTGCATGTTCTTGTCATGTAAATACCATTTAATTGTGTCAAAACGACATATTTTCAGATTATGAGCATGTTATTAGCCATCACATTCAACATGATGACTTCATATCAGCACTAGATGTCCTCACAAAACAGGTAACTGAGAACACATGTTAGACTGCAATACAGTGGTTTTTTCTCTAAGACTCGAGAGAAGCGTGCGAGAGAAGAAAAGCGCTAACACGCGAGGCGTGGAGCGCACACGAGCCTCACACGCCCGTAGAGCTCTCTCCCCAGTCTTACTCGTCTATTTCATGCTCGTTCCAGACATTTAACTCGAAGACCGCGCGTTTCCTTGGACCAACGCCAAAAAATTACGACTGTTTTGCAGTTTAAGCGCATATTGCATATTGGATATGTGATGTTGTTGTTTGTTTGTGTTTTGCTTGTCCAACTTCTTAAAACAAGTCTTAATGTCACCGATTCTTAGCAATATTGAAAAATGAAATTAACCGTTTAAGTCCGGATATCAACGTGCATTATTGTTCTAAGGTTTTTGCTTGTGTGCCGTTTAGACTACTGGTTTTATTTTCTTCGTACATTTAGTTGGGAACAATTTTCTTTTGGGCGATAACAGGGAAAATTTCCTTTTAAGTCAAGTACAAAGACTCACATTTTTTTTTACGATGGCGCAAGAAACATGAGCATATTGCTTTGTTATTCATCTCTGTCGTACTAGAAGTTATCTTCTAATAATACAGTCTCATGTTGTTCCTCGTTTTCTGTATTTTAGACCGATACAGAGCTGTATTACAAGTTTTCACCAGTATTGATGCAGCACATTCCACGAAAAACAGTTACAGCCTGGATTGACCAGAAAAAGAAGTTGGATCCACGGAGGCTTATTCCTGCCTTGGTCCACTACCATCAGCAAGGCAAATCAACACAGGTACACAAAGACAAAGTGGAAGATAACTTCTTGAATTTGTCCTACATTTCCCAGTCCAAGAGCGTTCGTGTACCTGAAAATATAATCGGAAATGCAACTCCGAAGCTGAAAGACATGGAGAAAACTACAACCAAACTCTCACGTGGAAAAAGGTCTACCTGCGTTTTCCACTTCCAGTGCAAGATACTCAAGCGACTACTAATCAAACAGAGGCAACTATCTCTTAAGAAACAGTTACAATGCTATCTGTTGGCGTGCACTTCACGCACCCTAATAAGGACTTGATAGTCGAAAATGTTTGATTTCCTCTCACCTTAAAAGGTCCGCGCTCATTTATTGGTCTTATAAGACAAAGTTTCGACAAATTACGAAACTTAAGTATCACAAATATAATGCCCCTCAAAGGTCGCAAGGATTTAGGTGTCTTGAAAAATGCTTGTTTTTCCAGGAATTTGCTAATTAGTTGGCCTTACAAGGCGAAATTTCGATAATTTACATTTACGAAAACTTAAGCGTCAGAGATAGCACCCCTCAAGAATCGAAAAATGTAGGCGTTGTAAAAAATGCTTGTTATTGCCAGGATTGTGCTTATTTATCGGTCTTGTATGACGAAATTTCGGAAAGTTAACGAATATTTAGCGTCTCAAATGGAGCTCCTCAGAAAGCGCCAAATTTAGGTCTCGCGAAAAGTCCCTCTTGTTGTTGTCAGGAATGTGCAGATAACTAATTCAGGATTATCCTCAGCTCCAGAGCCAGTTTTTGCAAGTTTTTAATTGTACTTTGATTCGCTACCCTGAATCTTGTTTAAAAAATATGTTAATTTAAGTCGGACAAGTGTTGTTAGTTCACCAGACCAGCACTAATTTTCTCTCAAACAATCAGAACCATGCCTATAACAACTGTAAGTACTAGATCAGCAAGGAGAGAACAAAGTGCGATTTAAAAAGTAAAATAAAGGAGGCTTGTTTTTCAAGGCCTGGTGGGTTTTCAACTACCCAAGTACCACCATTTGAACCTGTCTCAACGTTAATCCAATATCATTATGGCGAGGTAAATATTTATCACTCTTCACCAACGCTGCGGGGGCTGAATAATTGTTCTAGTATAAACATTAGACAGCCAGTACCAAATTTATCTTCTTCTTTTTTTTTTCTGAAAAATGAGGAAAAACTCTCACGCGAATTCCAGAACAATGCCGGGAGGTGAATGGCAGATACCATCCGAATTGAGTGGCCAATCAGAGTGCACGAAAAACACTGACCACTGGTTTGGTATATAGTAAATATACATATTCACGGTAATTATTTAAAGATAGCAATGCCTGTTTTTCTCTCTGCAGACTGAAGAAGCCATCCGTTATTTGGAAATCTGTATAGAGAGACTAGGAAACAGAGACCAAGCTATTCATAACTACCTGCTGTCCTTGTATATTGAACAAGAAGATGATCTGCCTCTACTGCGGTATCTACAGATGCAGGGTCAGGTCAGTGGAAGGATTTCTTTCATGAATATTGATAGCGACAATCCCGGCCAGAAACCTTGAAACAGTTTGTGCAAGTGAGCTCCCTCTTCCCCTTTTCAATGTTGTTTCCGTGACACCAAAATGTTTTAATTTGGTCAACATTGAATGGGGGGGGGGGGGGGGTGTTTCAAGGAATTTTGGCCCCGGTTGTAGATATTAGCTTTTGTTAGTTCATCTATATTAATCTGTGAACAAGCTTAGCAGGGGAATGGGGGAAAGAGGCAAGGACAGATTCTCACTGCCGCCGATCTTTCTTGCACCCTGTTCTTCCTGCCTCGTCCCCAGGCGTCCTTCCTTATTATATGATGGTGCGCGTGGCGGTGTGGGATAGGTTGCATCCTTCCCACGACGCCCTGCGCTCCCTGTTTGTCCGCGCTAAACCGGCACCTGGGGACGAGGCAGCTATTCTTCGCTAAGGAGCCTGCTTTTAGTACTTCTAAGTGTATCTTCTTTCAATTCATTGTATTTCATGGCGACTTCATGGCTTACCTCTGGCTAATACGCTTGATGTGTAAGAGCTAAGTTTGTATTGCACGGTAATAAAAACAATCGAAACATAAGGGATACAAACATAAGGGTTCGTTTGGGGGAACGTAAACGTTTGTTTGAGCCCGATTCAAAGTTGCGAGTTTGCAAGTAGTTTAGTGTACATTTGTTTTTACTCATAACTTGTTGAAAAAGTGTTTGCTGTGATAGTTATAAGCTGAAATAAAAGGAGATTTGTTGATCAATTCATAGCACTCAACCAGAAACACAGAATCAAAGCAAATACACGACTACGTTTTGACATACAAGTGAAAACAACAGAAATAGAGAGCAGGTCACTGTAACTTGTTTTGCTTGGTAAGTTGTGGAAGAAAGTCTCGCTTGGCACAGCTAAATTGCGTTTTTTTTTTGTTATTATTATTGGCAGGATCCTGAAGAAGTGTGTTATGACATGAAGTATGCTCTCAGACTTTGCTCGGAGCACAACAAGCAGCGTGCTTGTGTGCACATTTACAGTACCATGGGGCTCTTTGAAGAAGCTGTTGATCTGTCGTTGAAGGTATCAAGTTTGATGAATGTTACTGTGAAGTGCTTTGACTGGCTCTTCTTACCTCAGTTTGTAGAGTGTCATCTGTAATAGCAGGTTCATAGGTTCAGACCCTGTCTTTGGTGTACCACCGCGAACCTTTAGAGAAAAACTTTTTAACACTGTACTTTGGCTAAGTGTGGTTTTTCAAGTGTTCCAATTAAGCTGTAACTCCAAAACCAAGTACATAAGCTTACACACAAGTTGAAATTGGGGAAGCGTGCCCCTTACCCTTAGAAAAAAAATGCAAGAAAACGTCCCAGCTACTTGTAAGCGTGGGCTTACAAGTAGCTGGGACTAGAGGGAGGGCGAGAGAGGGACTTTTTATTTTCGTAAAAGCGAACGAATTGTCAGGCTTTGTTTTAATACAGTTTACTCCCGATAACTCGACCCTTCAAGAGAAATAAAAAAGGTACGAGTTATCGGGAGTTCGAGTTATCGTGGGTAAAATTATAATTAAAGTGAATGACCTGAAGGGATTGACTTCAAGTTACCGGGAGGTTCGAGTTATTGAGGATTCGAGTTACCAGGAGTCAACTGTATGCACGAAACTAATGTACCGGTCAAGTCGAAGCTTCAACATCCCCACCCCCGGCATACTCCGGCATTTGACTGTGCATCGCCAAGGGGTCCCAAAGATTCTTCAAGTCTCTCAAGGTTGTACAAGAAGGTTGTATAAAAGGACGTCTTAATAAAACGAAACAGTTTTAAAAGGGGGCATAAAATAATTGCCAAGTTCCCTAATGGTTTTCAAGCTTTGGTTCGGATGTAGGGAGTGTGTTTAATGTAGAAAAATGAACTGCGCACTGTGTGGGGCTTACTACTGAAGGAGTCTCTAAACAAAGTTTGTGATAACTGAAATTGAGGTTCCTGTCTTTTCCAGGTTGATGTGGATCTTGCCAAAATTCAGGCTCAGAAGCCACCTGAGGATGATGAAGTATTGAGGAAGAAGCTGTGGCTCAGAATTGCAAGACATGTGGTGGAGGAAGAACGAGATGTCAAGAAGTAACTAGAACACGTTTGTCTTTTTACTATCATTTTATGGTCAAACCTCCCTCAGCTCTTTTGTGTTTTGTGTAACTAGATACGAGTGAACCATAAGGTGAACCAAATGAGATGTAGAGAGTCGACCAGCACCTCATTGAACATCTCACATGATTGGCCATAAGAACAATAAGATAAGGGCACAAACAATGCCCCTATCCCTGAAGACAATGAGCAATATTGTGCCTCTGAAATTAGAATGCCTCTGAAATTAGAGGTTCACAAGAGGTACTGGACTACTCGATGTAGAGGGTGAAAGGACTAACATCCATCTAAGGCGTGCTAATTGCTTCGTGCTACAGAAAACACAGTTGTGTACGGTGGGCACTGGAATGGATAGATCAGAGATCCCTTGACCGAAAGAGAATAAGATTGAATCTGATTTGCTGTCCAGTATGGGTTCATGGGGCTAGCTCTTATGTAATGCACTTGTAATCTCGCAGAATGAATGTTTAAAATGTCACGGTCCCTGGTGGTTGTCCTCGGCAGTGTGAAGGTGTAGAGCTAGGGTCCTAGTTATTGCATTTATCAGTTCCAGGTTCGAATCCCGGACTTGCCATTGCAGCATTTTTTAAATCAAATATAAAACTAACTACAAACGTAAATCTCGTTCAAAAGACCTAAATTTCGTTCTAAGGTCCTTTCGACGGATTTTATTAAATGGTGACCAAGAAGGGTCCTCTGATCTATCCTATCAAGTGCCTACCGTTACGTCTGCAGTCCAGGGCTAGAGCAACTTAACCTCTAGGTTGTAACAACGTTAAAATACCATTGTTTTTATCTCCTTAGGGCAATGGAATTTTTAAATCAATGTGAACTGCTCAAGATTGAAGACATTCTTCCTTTCTTTCAGGATTTTGTAACAATTGATCATTTTAAGGTCAGCATTCCAGCTCCATGTTTGTCACTTCTTGAAACTTTGATTGTATATGCAAAAGGCATCTATACAAACGTTTGCCAATGAAAAACGTCTCTTAGCACATGACTGACCTGTATATTCACCATCTTCCTCTTCTTTATCACCACAAAGGACACTTCGCACATTATTGATCCCAATATTATGCAGGATGTCACAACGAACCCTGTAAATATGACCTATGCTCGCCACGAGTCTCCCAGTAGCTCAGTGATTAGAGAATCCGATCGGAGTAAGGAAGGTCATGGGTTCGATTCCCGTCGGGGACTCAATGGGACATCTGCACGATGGCATCATTTGACTACAGCTACCAGAATACTTCACGTTATTGTTTTCTGTTGCAAATTAGGGCCTTTGTTTGTTAAACCTCACTGGGATTACGAAATTGAATTCTGGTAGTAGTCAAATGGAGCCATCATGCAAATGTCCCATTGTTTTTCTTTTCCCATGCTCGCGACACACTGAATACCCTGTTTTTGTTTGTTTGTTTGTTTGTTTGTTTGTTTTTAATAAAAGTCTCATGTTGCACTTATTGTAGTACAACTTAACCTAACTTAACTGTAACGAGTGACAATTTGAGTAAATTAGAATTTGTTTGTTGACACTGGGTTTACTTCGTTACCTCTTAGGATGCCATTTGCTCGTCACTTCATGAATACAATCAGCACATTGAAGAACTTAAAAGTGAAATGCAGGTACATGTAACTAATTTAAATAATAATTGCTAATAGAGCGTTATAGGTGAATGCTTTGCGATGTTTTTTTTTTTATGTTTCAAAAATTTCTTCTGCTATCTCAGTGGGGTTACACGCCTTTTTGCAAAAAGTTCTCATAAGTTGGTAGTGCATGCAAGGCCCTCTAATCTAAATGTTTCAGATGTTTTCTTGGTATTTTTTATAATGATTTTAAAGAAGAAGTAGGTTCTGTGGATTTTGGAGATAAGGTGAACAATTAGTCTTCAAGGTGTTAAAAATAAAAATATCAAGTTTTCATACTTACGAATAATAGATGGACAGGAAAATACATAGACTGCTACAAGAAACTTTACCCCACATTGTCTCTCTCCACCCAGGTGTATGAATGGATACCGGCGACGTACTGCTGGGGGTAACCTTGCGATGAACTAGCATCCCTTCCAGGGGGGGAGTAGCAATACTTCCAGTTGCTTCATGCTACAGAAACCGGGATAAGCTCCGGCCGCGTGAGCCTCCTTGGCTCGTGTGCGACTTTACCATTTCCTTAAGATTTAATTTTTTTAGAATTAACAATTTTTTATTTCTTTTTCTTATAGGAAGCCACGGAAAGTGCTAAAACGATACGAGCGGGCATCCACGAAATGCGAAACAAGTGAGTACAGCTTCACAGCGGTCAAACGCAGGACGCGTGCACAGTTCCCGCGATAATTTTACATAGGAAAATACAGACAAATGTCGAAAGTTTCACTTTAAGCGCAAAACTTAACGCCGTTTCTGAAAACGTAAGCTTTTTACGTGGAATGTGTGTTGGAAATGAAGTAACTGTTATGCACAAGTTTTATCGGCGCGAAATTTGATTTATCGGGACATTTTATGTATCGTTTTCATACGAACTTTGGGCTCTGAACTTCAAGGCTCTGAAATACCGGAAGTGACGTTCTTTTTTTGCGTTTGACCGCTGTGAATCGTACAGCAGGATACTGATCTTTTTTAGGAGTAATATTTAAAAATTTGGGCATTTTCGAAGACCTGTAAAACCAATTTTTGCAACTTTTCTCGAGGGATGAAATTACGTTTTTAACTTAACCCATTGACTCCCGTGCCGCCCAAAACCGCCCGTAAAGGACCATAGTCCTTGTTCAGTTTGTGATGTCATCACTCTGAGAGACAGCAAATGTTTTTGATAACCAATTGATGCACTTGGCACACTTCTAAAAATAGTGCCTAAACTGAAGCGCTCACTTAAAATCGACCCGAGATAAACAAAGAAAAAGGAAAAAAAGTTTCCTTGTGAAATTGATGCGAAACTTGGCCTTGGCACTGGTTGTTTTCTAATCCAAGGAAAGACCATCAAATGGCCTACAAATTCCAAAAAAAATCGAATGGAGAACCAAAAACAACGGGAATGAGCGCTAAAACCCGAAAAGACGACTTCACGTTCAAAAACTGTCCAAATTTTGAATTGTGCGCGTGCCCGAGATCAGATTTGCCAAACAACCCCGGAATTGGAAGAAAAGTTCAGTTTCCATGCTGCAGATGAAGCTATTGACGTTTGGACCGGGATTTGAGCAGACAGGAGCAAAATTACGGCATCGTTTGCCTTAAAATGGTGTTTTTTAAAAAGCGGTTGGGAGTCAATGGGTTAAACTGTCAGAGAGGATGTCCGTTTACAGCTAGAAGCATATACTGTTTGGTAACTGAGTGTTGTTTTCGTTACAGATACAGTATAGTCCCTGCTCAACAGAAGTGTTCCATTTGCTCGTATCCTCTTCTCACCAGAGGCTTCTATGTCTTCCCTTGTCATCATGCTTTCCACGTCGATTGTCTCCAGAATGAGGTATTTTGATCTGTTGAGGCCATAGACTGCGAACAGTCGTTATTTCTCTTCAATGATATTTTGAAGGCAGGCGAAAATTTGGGAATGGTGCCATTCAAGCAGCGAGCCGCAAGGAACGGAGGGTACAAGCGAGGAAGAAAAAGGCTTGCACCCTCATTTATCGCTGTTCGCAGACTTGCGGCCTCATCGCTCGCCGCTCCATATCGGTCCTTCGCGTGCTCTACTATTCTTATGAAAAACATTGACTGCTGGCAGTCTTTTGAGGCCGTGAAAGAGGAAACATAAGGCTGTGCCATGAGAAGTACTGTTCAGTAGCATCAATTTGATTTTTTTTTTCACGTAATCAATAGTTAAAACCGCCTTGTTTATCATATTAAACAACACCACAGGAAAGCAAGGCTCAGTAGCTTTTATTTGAATGGTCATTCTTTAGGATTTCATCCTCAGACTCAAAAATTAGAACAACCTTGTACAGCATAATTAACAGCACTACAGGAAAGTACTGCTCAATAGCTTTCATTTGAATGGTCACACTTTAGCATTTTATCCACAGACTCAAAAGTGAGAACCACCTTCTACAGTATAATAATAAATAGTACCACAAAAAGTACTTCTTAGCAGATTTTATTTGAAAGTCATACTTTGGGATTTCATCCACAGAAACACAAGTTGCAACCACCCTTTACAGCATGATAAACAGCAACAGAGGAATGTTCTGCTCAGTAGCTTTTACTTGAGTGGCCCTATTTCATTATTTCATCATCATCAGCCTCGATAATACGTCCCATCATGTGACTCATAAACTACACGGTTATCAGCAACAAACATTTCACCAATACCTACGCAACAATGAAAATGTTCAGGAGGAGCGTGGTGGGCGAAACCACAAATAACTACAATACTACAATACCTACGCAACAATGAAAATGTTCAGGAGGAGCGTGGTGGGCGAAACCACAAATACCTATTGGTAGAGTGAATTTTATGGGACACTTGAAGAAATTGTTTTCAAATTAAAACAATTCTTGTTTGTTGCAGATTTTACCCAATCTCAAAGAGAAACAGAGGTAAGTACAAAATGCTTGGAGTAAAACCCTGAGACTGTCAAGCATCCCATTCCCACTCGCTTCCTGCTAAAGAAACCAAAAAATGCGTGGCGGGCTGATGAAGTGGCGGGGCACTCCCTATAGCGCCCCTTTCGAGCGGAACCTCCCCGTATAGCCCGCCTTTTTTAAGCTCGCATTATACTAAAGGGTAGGGGAATTCGTCATTTTAGTACATGATCGATGAAAGGGTCACAAAATCCGCTGCAAAGTGAAAGAGATGGGGGCTAAAGCTAAGTGCATAAAAGGGTGCCAATTTTTGGCAGAAATAACAACGTGAAACACAAAAGCTTGGAGCCTTTAAGCAACTGAGCCAGAAGGAGTGAAAGACCGAGACAAATGTGGCGATAATAGGAATTTCTATTGTTTTGGTTTATGCTTGAGGTATGAGAAAGGGGTGCAATTTTGCTCTGGTGTATGAAAGGGGTGCCATTTCGGTAAAAATTAGTATATTAAAGGGTAAGGGTTTGAGCCTCCGGGCGGAGCCTCCCCGTATAAAAATTAATCAAGTGCCCCCCCCCCCCCTCCGGGCGGGATGAAGCTGGGGGGTTTAAGACTAGTCTTCCTGATTCCCTTGACATAAAAATTTGATCTGCATAGCCTTTCCTCAGTTTTTTCCACCGGAACCCGTTAGAGAAACCAAATAATGCAGGGGTATCCCTGGACTAGCATCTCTTCCTGAGGAGATAAAATGTTTCTAGTTGCCTCGTGCAAAAGAAAACTGATTGAGCTCTAGACATATCACCGCCTGTGTCCCTATTGCAACTTTCCTTTAACCATCAGGAACAGTGAGAGCTAGACTGCGTGCACTCGTTATTTTTCTTCAAAAGGCACAAAAAAATCGGGAGTGGTGCTAGGAAGAAGAATAAGGGTGCTAGCCCGACGAAATAAAAAAGAACGAATATAATGCTTTCATATACAAATCCAAGACCTCAGTCGTTATTTTCTCCCCCTCGGGATTTCATCCTCTTCCCTTGTGGCTCCGATCGCATTATTCCCGATTTAAAGGCGTGCTTCAGCCTAGTACCGAGGCCTTCTCCTCCTGCTCACTCGACTTGGCGCGAAATTTTGTGACGTCAGCGAATGGCTACTCATTCGGTGACGTCATGGCATTTCGCGCCAAGTCGAGTGTGTGGCGGGGGGAAGGGGAGAACGCCTGAGTACTAGGCTACGCGCGCTCCATAATGCTTGCAGAAAACAAAGGTTGCTCGCAGTTAAAGTGAGCGCCATCTCTTAGTCAGACTTGACAAGTGGTAAAAACCGTAAAATTACTTGAGCTACTTCGTGATCATTCCGACTCGTTCATTATTTTTCTTAGTGCCGTTTTTGGTGCCATCGTCCTGCTTGCCTAAGCTCCCTAGTTTTTTCATAGAACTAAATCGTTTGCCTAAAATTTTCTTGTTCAGGACCAAGGTTCAGGACCTGTTTAACCAGCTGTACAAGACAAGATCCGACTCCACCACAGCCACACCAACATCAAGAGAATCACTTAAGGTCAGTTAGCCAGTACTTTACTTAATGCAGTGCTAGTTCAGCGTACAGGAACTTACAATCCCCTATTTTCCCATGTGATCGAACAGTGTGATCCTCCCCCTCCCAACCCCATCCCACCCCTCTAGCAGATTTGTACTCTCCTCAGGTTTCGCTGCGAATACTACTACATCAGGGAGGCTACAAGCACCCAGGAGTTTCAATAGCTTTTGAAGTTGGTGGCATTGTCCGTGCATCCGGCGGCGATAGCTGCCTTAATTCTTATGAAACCACTTAGCATGCCCTCCTCCCGAGAAGGGTTAATGGCGTTACGTAGTCAAGCGAGTAGAACACGCGACCATGCGGAAATCGCCTGTCGCGTGAAAGACGGCAGGCCTAACCAAATCGCTGGCCGCTTTAAAGGAGCGCTAGATAGGAAGCTAGGCTGGAAGCTCGACCGAATATCCAGGGTGCCAGAGGATTATTTTGTGTGTTCTCGTGTGGTAGTCATCGGCTGAAATCCGACTTTATCAAGGCTGATCAAGTAGCGCCGTAATAGTAAGAAAATGTAAGATACTGAATCGGCGCATGGTTGTGCGCGCGAGAAACGCGTCTAGTACCCAGGGTATGAACCAAATGAAATTCGGCGATTTTGCGGGCACTCGCGCGTTCTTGCTTCGATTTTTCCTGAGAGGAAGGAAGGAATAAATACGTGACTGTTATTTTCTGCATAATTGTCCTTCGCTACATGTTTTTGCGGTAACCTTGAAAATAACTACTTCGCTTTCTTTCAATTTCAGAATGAATTAGATGATCTGATTGCATCTGAATGCCTCTATTGTGGAGAAATCATGATTAGGTAAGACATGAGACATGAGACACGAGAACCACGTTGTCTCGTTAGACAAGACTTTTCAGTCTTACGTTAAAACTCCTGACGTGTAATATGAAATTTGCGCCGTCATATAACGACTTTCTTAATTGCTATCTAAACTTTAGTTCAATAATCGGCATACCAGCCACTTCGTCCAACAGAAATTGTAAATATATATATTTCTCTTTCAGGACTATAGACCAGCCCTTCATCCTTCCAGAAGAATATGACAGTGTTATTGAAAGCTGGCTGTGATAGCTTATCAAATATTTCAATAGTTATTCGTAATTTTGACCACGAGTTTTTATCAGCGAATAGAGAACGAGGCGAAACCAACTTTCTATTTTGAGTAGAAAACGAGGGCGAAAAAGGGGAACTTGTTCTATAAGAAAACAAGATATGACGGAAGGAATGTACCTCAGATCTCGGACATACATGGAACATTTAAAACAATTGTCACTTTCCAAGGACCATGCGTGCGCAGTCATTGAGTTAATCAGCGATTTCTAGATTTTCATCGTTACACAGCCTAGTACCCAAGCGTTCTCTTCTTGCTCACATGACCCGGGGACCTCATTCGGTGACGTCACGACATTTCGCACCGAGTCGAGTCGAGTGAGCAGGAGGAGAGCGCCTGGGTACTAGGCTGATCGTTACAGTAGTCTGTTGCAGATGCACGAAACTGTTTGGCTCAATTGTCATTGATTTTTCACTGTTAGGCAACAATCGCGTTCGCTTTGTCCTTAAAACAACGTTATTTGTTTGTAAATATAACCTCAAATGTCGTTGTTTTCCGATTGCAACATTTATTTGTCTACAGAAAAAATGCGACAACTCCTCCGCGTCTGCCATGAGCAATAATCAACTTGGCAACGTCTCGTTTACTATTCAAACAACAGAATATTTCTGTCGGGGGGGTATCGACTGTTAGTTGCCCTAGGGATATTTGATGTTCTCAAAACAAAAAATTTTATATGCTAGTTTTAAGAACAAACAAATTTCCGACGAAAACTATCAGCCGATGCATCCCAAGAAAAAACACTCTGATTGCTTTTATTGTTCACCACTAAATTTTCCTGCGCTCAAAAGCTACCCTTTCGAGTCTTCAGTGCACCAAGTTTGAGTTTTTAGATGAAAAGCTGCAAAAAAAGGCAACTTACACAGAAATGAAGAAATGAAAAGGAATAGAGAGAAAAAAGAGGAGAGAAGACTGCTTCTAAAGAGTCGATTTGCGAGATTTTCTGCCGATGGATACTGTCCATCCGCCTTTTACCCGGACTGGCACTATTTCCGTGGAGGAGCACTATTGTGTCACGTGTTCAATTTAAACCAATCAAAACCGGAGCAAATTTAGTGGTAAATTCTTCTCCTCGTCTCTTACGATCTTCAACGTTTCCTGGCCATACCGCTCAAAAACTTATCATGAAGACTTTTGTTCCTGGGCCATCGTAGCTTGATAAAAAATTAAACAAACAGCGGTAATAAACATTATAAACTTACGCATTTTTATATAAACTTGACGTTTCGTATGCTAGTCAACATACATTTTTCAAAAGTGACCGTTACAATTTTGACAAACCTTTTATACAATAGTGATAAGGGGTCTGGAACCAAGATTAAGAAAACAATCTTAACAGTGAATCTATAAAAAGCTACAGCTAATTAATAAAGTATCAGCTTCTCACTGCTGACGTTGACAGTAAAAGCTAAAATTATTAAAAGCATTAAATTTAGTGATGATTTCTATCGCTAATAGAAACTCGCCATCGAAACAAAAACTAAACAGTAAATGACTGGCCTGCGAACAGGCTCTTTAGCGATGAACAGAGAGCAACTGCAAGCCAAGCTCGGACTGGGGTGGGGAACGAAGGCAATTTTTCTTGTCCCCTGGTCTGTTTACAGGCTATAAATGACAAGAGAACCAAGCAACCTCGTTCCCAGGTCTCTCCGAGAGAACCAAACAAACTCGTTCCCAGGGTCTCTCCTCTTACCGTCCCCTGTCCCTGGGAACGAGGTTGATAACCAATTAGATTGGCGAATTCGCAATACCCCATGTCAAATATCTTGTATTCTCCAATAAAATCTGGTGGATATCCGAGGAAATCTCCCAGGCGAAACCTCGCCCTACGTCCCCAATTTTCATAGCACGAGCCAAGCTCTACGTTCACACGTTACGTTTTCGCCCGAAATAAATTATTGGATGTAATAAAACTGACTATTTTGATCAAATTATTATTTTAAGCTAACAAAAGTTACCCTTAAAATCCCAAATTAAACAGTGCTGCCTTGCGAGCGAGCTGTTCTCTTTACGGGTCAGAGAGTGTGGGACAAAATAACGTATCTCATTTACATGCCAAATGGAAGTAATATTGTTTGTGTAGATGTTATGAAGAAAAGATATAGGTATCGTGTTCGTTAAAGAATGACGCATATAAAATCTTTTATAAAATCATACATGAAAAGACCGATTAGTTTATCTTCGAGATAGAAGTGAGGATTGTCGGTATTTAATAAACGTAATTGGTGGATTGTATATATGTTTGTTCAGTTGTATTTAGTTTCTTATTACGACAGTGTTTCTGCATTCGCATAAAGTATAGATTGAAAGGAGCCTGCAAACATGGACACCACGAGATGATAGATTACGACCAGTCCCTTCTTACTCAAAACAAATCTGAGTCCTCCCAACGGGAGTCGAACCCAATGACCTTCCAGGTGCCGCTTGGATGCTCTGACCACTGCATGAGCTGTGGGGGACTCTTGGTGAGCGAGGACATACAACTAGGTTCATATGTGACACAGGCCTGCCACAACAAGGCTTAATAATGTCAAATGCGATAAATGTAAACATGATAATTGGAATGACGACTGGCTGAAATGAATCAAAAGAAGAGATGTGCTCAAGTCGTGTTTACTAGGAAAACCGTGACCTTCCAGCTTTAATTCATTTCAGCCAGTCGTCACTCCACTGATCAGTCCCCATCAGCCCCATCTTCTTCCGACGGACACGCGAACGAGCGTGAACTTGCAAAACGCGCGCGTAAGTAGGCTGTCCTGTGAAAACTTGACAGTATCCGACTTTCGCACACTTATCTCGTGTTCTTCTCGCTCATCCATGAGCAGAAGGAGAGAATACACGTAGTCTAATGATGTTTGTTTGGTGGAGAGAGCTTGCAAGTCAATCCTTCGGCTACCTGCGCAGGTAGACTGGTGACAGTTACAGAAGGGTGCTATGGGCTGCACTTTTCAACATGAATAGAATAAACACATTTTTTGTTTGTTAAATGAACTTCCCTGCTGGGTTGGCTAAGTACATTTGTTCCGAAATTTTCCATACCAGGAGCCCATGTATGGGTAATGGGCTCCTGTCCATACTGAGCAGCCCCCCCCCCCCCCAAAAAAAAAATGGCCGTATTCATCTTAGAAGGCGCATAATTTGTGTGAGACGCGTTATTATATTAGTCGCCTTCCGAAAAACAACATGGGCAGGCATAAAACTGACACTAGGCGAATACGTGTCTGCTAGAGAGGTTGAGCGCGACAACTTCGGCATACCTAGAACTGGCGGCAAAGCCTTTGAAAGACGAAGAACGTGACTAGAAGGTGCGGTGCATATTTTCCCTGTTTTGAGCTTCTGATCTAACCAGAAAAAGTCAAAGAGACAAACAAACACCTTCAGATCTATTTTGAAGGACTAAAATGGTCAGCAAAAAAATGTACAAAACACCCAAAGCCTTCTACAAAAATATGAACTTCTGAGTGAAAAAATAGAATGAAAGATGGAATGAAGAATGAAGGTAAAATGGTACCCTAGACGTCGATGTTTAGGTTGCAAAAGTCCCTTCTATGAAAACTGGAAAATTGTAGCCTTACACTACTTTGAATGCTACCGTGAAAGTATTTCACCTGATTTCCAACGTTAAGTTTGTGAAGTTGACAAAATCTGAACAGCAGTGTGGATTTTTTTCGGTAGCAACAGCCATAGCAACAATTGTTTACAGTTATTAAATGCCAAAAAATGACATTCTATAAGGAAAATCAACTGCCCCGCCCCGTTTCCCTGCACAAACCGACAACTAGTGTTCTTCCAGAGAGACACCTGCCTGAGAGGAGAAGAGATTTTTGGTGTCTGCGTTTTAACTGACAAAACCTGTCCCAGTTATTACAAAAAAAAAATGTTTCTTTTGAAGAGGAATGCCTTTAGACTTAGACTTCGGTTTTAGGGTAATAAGCGACCAATTACTGTCGGGAATTAATTCCTATATTTTTAAGACCGTTTTTCTCGAATAACAGAATTTCTTGGAATAAAGGGACTCTGAACGGCAAAGATATCGGCCCTTGCATTTTAACCTATTGTTCTGAAATTTTCAATGTTAAAGCACTTTTTTGGGTGCAATGAACCTGAAAGAGTCCGTGTATACATGTTTGAAATACGTCTCATTAAGTGAGTCTTTGTCTTATAATTATTTCCAGTCACCTTACGTTCTGGGAAAAGTTAGAAAAATCGAATGAACGTTAGCTGGCTAATTTTTGAGGTTTTTTGCACAATCCAGGGCTCGAAATTTACGGTCGCAAATTTGCAACTGGTTCGAGGACATTTGCTCCTAAAAATAACTTAGGAGCAAATTTGCTCCTTCAACTTTTGGGAGTTTATACTTTCAGCTTAAGGCTGGTTCACACTTGTGACATAAGCATAAGCATAAACATAAGAAAGCGTAAGTGTGAACCAGCCTTTAGGACTATTTTCAAAACATATTCATTTTCTGCTTTTTGTTAGACTAAATTTACTCCTGAAATTTTGGACCAGGAACAGAATTGCTCCTGGGAAAAAATCTAATTTCGAGGCCTGGCACAATCATGCTATTTATGTACACATTCCAGTTGGTTTGATGCTTTTGCAACAGTACCATGAACATCACTTTTTCTAACTTATAGAGGATATTACACGACGGTGCGAAGATATGAATTTTATTTTCGAGTGGTATAAACAATATTTCACGAACGAGCGCAGCGAGTAAGTAAAATATTGTTTTTTACCGCGAGAAAATAAAATTCATATCTTCAAGCCGCCACTCTTGTCTATCTAATGAAAGAGGCTAGTTAATGATCAACTATTGTGACATGTGACCTGAAAAGACTCATATTGAGGTTATGGCGTGAAGCCCTCGGAAATGATGGTAGAAGTTTCCCACAAAGCTCTGCTGTTCTAAAAGAATTCATTTATTGAGTATAGTAATTGAGTAAGACCTTATTCTTTTCACTGATGACCGCTCTAGCCTGGAAAAGATTTTGTTCAGCCAAATCTTTGTGACGCAAGACAAAACCGACATTTCGAAGAAACGAACAAGTCAAGCGAACGTATTCGAAGCTTAACTTGTTTTCCTCTTTTTTCTTGAAACATTTTTGGTCGTCTGGTGACGGAAAGGCATTATTAAGTCCGGAAATCTGCAAATCGCTAGCATCCCTCAAAGAAGCGAGGCATGTTTTGCTTTTCGAATGGCCCATGCAAATGTCGTCGTGGTTAGCTGCCGAGCCGCCAAGAAGTTGCCTGTATTGTCACGACTCTCACCGTTCAAGACTTCGTTATCTCCACGCAGGGCAACGACTGTCGACCACAGAAAAGGATGGCTTCTGAAACACACTCTTCCTCTTCTTGTCATTTAATCGGTTGTTCACTCTGGGTTTTCAACAGAATTAAGGAAGGATTCGGTGGCGATCATTGCGTCGTGATAGTACTTCATTTGCCTATGTCTTTTAGCTTTTTCTTGAAGCTTATGCCAGTTTTATGAAAGGCTTGTTAACAAAAGCGCCCTCATCTTTCGTGCAATGCATAGGTATCATCAAAGCACAGTGTTTACAGAATACTCCATCTAGACCACTGATGAAGCAATCGCATTGGACAATGTTGGAAACTTGTAGTTAATCGATGGCACAAAATGACTTTTAATCAAGTGATATCTCGACCAACTGGCAGCTTGTTTGCAAAAGAACCATATTCCTCGAAGGTCGTCGAAAACGTCCCGATGTCATTTATTTCTTGTCAGGTTGCATCGCTGGTTCAAAGTGATGCCGCATTAGATTGCCACCAGTAATTCTTAGGTACTGGAGCTTGAAGGGAATATGACGATAAGAGACGGGTAGAAATATAAAATTATGTTCTCTCTTTGTGACTCGAAAACTTCTTTTTTGATGGTTTGAGATGCCTGTGGATTTCCAGAAGGATTAACCCTCTCCCCAGTCCCTCTGCGAATTGTTACTCTGTGTTCCCTTACTGGCTCTTTATTAAGCAATGTAATTTTGTTTCATATTGAGGAATACTGAGTAAATCTCGGAGCATAATACTGGGATCAAGGCTGGTGGCCATCGCGAAAATAAGCGTGATTTGCCTTTTAGGATCTCGCTGTAAAACTGTAGTTAACTGAGATAGATCTAAAGTCGTGGTCTCAGCCGGGCTGTTGTCGCAGACTGCACTGTCATTGTCAGTGCCTGAAAGCTCTTCACTGGGCACTTTACTGACCCATGTATCGAGAGACTGGCAAGATTTAGCTGAAGCCTTCCTCTTTCTATTTCCTGTTCTCTCCTACCCATAACATATTACACAAAAAACTGATTTTGCATCTTCGGACGTTCGTACGCTCGTACAAATAGAGAATACTACCCGACGCGTTAGCAGACGTGTCTGACAAAAATCGCCAGATCGCTCCCGTGTCATTGGCTCGCTCGTCTAGACTCCCGTGTAAAGCGTGAAGCACGTTGATTTCATTATCCATTTAGATAAGCTCGGAAATCTTTGCGCTCATTGAAATGTTCTGAATGGCTCAAGCTACTAGAGTACGGCTGGTCTTAGTCTGCAAGTGAATACATTACTGCTCTTTCCACCGTTTGGTTTTGTTTAACTATCACTGTTAAGTTTTAGCTGTTAAGCTACTAGAGTGCAGCTGGTATTAGTCTGCCAGTGAATACATTACTGCTATTCCCACCATTTGGTTTTGTTTAACAATCACTGTTAAGTTTTAGAGATTTAGTAGTATCCTTCAGTTTAACCGACTGTACTCCTTAGCTTGGACATCGAGTATCAAAATGTGGACCTTTGGGGCCTGTGGGGGGGGGGGGTGCGAACGTATCCCCTTCCCCCCCTGGTTACGGGCCTGCAATGTGAAGACATTGGGAAAAATTTTGTTCAATTAAGTTATCAATATCAGGACGTTAACGTCTCAATTTAGAGGCGATGCCAGACGGAAAGCAGCTAAAGATCTTTCCTTCACGGACGTATTAAACGATCAGTTGAATTGTGGCTTACGTATCAGTTTTCATACCACAAATGACATTGTCTGTTCGCCATCTAAGCCAAATGCGATAAAATCGTGTTCTAAAACGAACCGTGCAACCTGGAAGAAAAAAAGTGATTTGGTCAATTATTGATGGGCATTTCTGTAAACTTTGATCTGGGGCATGCGCACCATTCAAAGTGTTGAGATAGCTTTTGAAGGAGAAAAACAGGAACCAGAACTACTTTTACAACTTTACGAGTTTTCGTGCTTTGTCCCCTTGCTTTTACTTTAGTCTATGTTTGTTTTTTTTTTGCCCTTTAGCAAACTTTCCTTGTGACGGGCAAATTTTGTCATTAACGTGAGTCAATTTTTAACAACAAGTTGCCGTCCGCGCGAAAGCCGCGTTTTTCCTCCATATTCCCTAGGGAAAATTCCTTGATGTCTCTCGTGTAACCCTGGCCAGATTCATGTGCTCGTTCTCATGCATTTAGGAATGACTTGCAAGATCTCATCCCACTGCATGGCCTGACTTTCAACGCCGGGCAGCTTTGGTCCTTGAAAGGACCTTAAGTTAACAAAGTCTGTTTGCCAAAGGTGGTGAATCCCAGACTCGTAGCCAGTCTTTATTAATGAATCTGGGGGCAAGGTTCTATTGAGGCGCGCGGGGTGACATGGGAAAGGTCATCCCGCGTGCCTCAATAGAATCCAATCTTCTATTCCTTTCCCTCAGACTCACAAATAGCAACTGGGTACGAGTCTGGGTGAATCCTTTCGGGTTGTTCCTTTGGCTACACCCGCATATTACAGCAAACCGTTGCCTAAAGTAACCCGCTAACTCCCTGGCATAAAAAAAGAGACACTGGAATTCCTCTAGCCTGAGGAAACAGCCGACGTTTTGCAATGGCTCAAGTGGCGACCTCGCGAATCTTCGGTCGTTTTCTCAGGCTAGAATTCCTCTCAATTTTGAACATAGCCGGACAAGCTGTCAATTGCTCTTTAGTTTCCAACTTCCTGGGAGAGTGCTGTTGCTGTTTTTACATTTTTTGAGCCCATTTAAACTGTTGCAATACATGCAACATCAGGAAAATTTTGCCCGTATTACTCGGCCTTAAGGGAATAACTGCAAGTGAGGACAATTATCATCAGTGAGTAAAGACAGGGAATTAAAAACTGAAAACTAATACAGCTAATAAACTTCACTTATTTATTGAAGTCAAGATTACGCAGTAGCTTGTACTTGTCTAGCCTAGTTTCATTAGAATGGTAAAAGAAAACTGCAAAATAGTATCAACTCTGGCATGCGAAACTATCATAAATAGTTAATTATTATTCATGTTACAAATAAATATTTATTTTACTAAATTTTCCATAACCCCAAGTTTGATAAACTCTTAGTGCCACACTTCAGGTATTGGAGGAGGTAGAAGCACATTTCCAATTGCAGTTTTTAACACATAAATTAATACATTAATCAAAATTAAATGCAACTAAAACCTGGGCAGAGGCAGCCAAAGGAACAGCATGGGGATAGCAGATACACATCTCAATTCTGCACTAAGAGACAGTTGATGATGATGACCATGATGATGATAATGATGACGTTGTCTTGATGACGACAATGACTGATGATGATGATGACTCCAAGTGCCTATTAATTTAAAGAATGCAAAGAATTTTAGCTCCTTCTATAGGCCTCAGAAGCTACAAGGAATATTTTGGTTTCTTTGGAGCATGTAGAGCTGAAAATCTACCATAACATCAGGATTTTCAGTCTTTGGGTTCTTGGTTGAGGGGGGGTATAGGGTACTTTTCGTGAGCAATGAATAGTGATATTTATTAGGCGTGAAATGTGAAATAGCTGCCTCCTGTCTTGTGAAACGTGATTTGCCATAATTTGCCATAATTACGACCCATGAAGGGAGAACCTATGTTTTTAATTGTCGTAAATTGTGATTTTGTAGCCATCACGCAAAATGTTGTGAAAGATGATGAATTGGAATGTATGTGAAATGACTGTTATTTTCAGTTAACCTTCATCTGTATCCCCCCCCCATAACCCCCTTGTGGTTCCCCTCTTGACTTTAAGGTTGTACCACAAGAATTCCAACAATGTAATCTATTGTAGAGGACTAAAGTGTATATACCTCACTAACGAAGTTTGGGCCAAAATAAAATGGTTGTAATGAGGTGACCATATTTCCACTATAGAAAGCTAGACAGGGTGTACTGTACTACCAAATTTTACGACAGTATAAAACAAACCCTTAACACCTCATGTAAAATGTACAGCTGCAAACTCCTCTGACAAAGGTATAGATGCGCTCGCATAGGTCCATATGCATCGGCACAAATAGACATTACGCGAAAGTGGTGGCCACTGATCATCGTCGTCGTCATCATCATCATCATGAGAGCCATTTCTGAATTATTTCTGAAATGTACACTTCAGACAAGACAAAAAGGAAAGGTTTGCTTTATAACCATAAACTTGCATAGCACCTCAAGCACCCAAGCAAGGCAGCCCCTCAAAAAGGAAATTTAAAAACTATGCAATGGTTTTTTGGTCTATTTGGTTGGATAAAAAGGCAAAGTAAATTATGGCTTTTACCATGGGATAACTTTGTTCAAAATTAAGCCTTCAATATTATATTGAAAATCTAATATGGAGCTACATCTACATCTCATCAATTTGGAACATTTCTGTTAACAAGTGACATGTAGTGTAGCCACTTTTGGGCTAAAAGTATCAGCCTTACTGTTATAATAATGGGGAACTTTAGTGATGAAATCCAATATTATCCCTGTTGTTGAAAACCTTTACATTAAACTGCCACCAAACTGAAACCCAGTATGTCACTGAAGACCCTCTTCCTCATCGTGAAAAATTCTCAAGTTTTCGTCATTTCTTGACAGAACAAATAGTCTGACAGCAGCAATTCCTGCAATAGCCAACAGTATAGAACAGAGAGCAAATATTGCAGATATTCCATGGCTACTGTGTGTATCATGAAGTACCATCAAGACAACTGCTGCAATTGCATTTAACGGCACCCTGAACCAGTTTATAATGCCTGCATGGTGAGCTTCAGGAAGAATTCTCTGCCGCAGCCAACCCATCGCTGGGAAGTAAACACCGCAGGCCAACTCCAAGATGACAAACATTAAAAATGATGTCCGTGGATGATTGGCACTGGCAAATGCTGCTCCAATGTTGGCTACTGATGCCACAATGACAGTTAGAATAACAACACTGGATGGGCTTATCCCATGTTTGATTGTAAAGTTGAACAGAAAACTGCCCAATGTTACACATAACATAAAGCATGAGAAGATGATTCCCAGGGGAGGGTAATGGTGTGCTCTGTCCAGAACTGGTGTCCATAAAAATACAAAAATGTACATGGCACTCTCAAAGAGAGAGGTAACAGTGCCAATTAACATGACCCTGTTGTTAGTTACAATGTAGCGCAGACTCTCCATACAAGGTTGGATAACTTTGAGTTGTTTTCCACCATAGTTTTCATCCCAAGTCAGCTGTATCAAAATCCCAGCAGCTGTAAGAAATGGTATTGCAAGAACAAATGGTGCGACAGGACCAAATCTCATCCATTCTGCTATAGTATTTGCCAAAATCCCTGCCACTACTGAGATCACACTGTTGTAAAGTGTTGCTTTTGCAAATGTAGCTGATACCCATTCATTTGGAAAATTGTGCGTCTGAGTGTGTTCATACAAATACCAGGCATCAAAAGCTGTGAATAATAGGGATGTTGAAATTCCACCCAAAACTCTTCCAAAGATCAGAATGGCATAATTTCGTGATAATTTTGTCAAACAGCACAAGGAGTAAAGTAATGTGAAGACCACGCAAGCCTTTTTACGTCCAAAAGCACTGGCAAAGTATCCAGCTGATGTTCCAAACACAACACTTGATGCAAAGCCGCACACATATATGATAGCAATCTGTGTATCAATGAAGCCATAATGGCTATACAGTTTGTAAAGGTAGGGTCCTTGAAGCCACTCTGCCATCAGTGCTGGGAAATAAACCTTAAAGTAGCTGTTTTGAAATGAAACAAAGTTGGGGTTGGCTATCGTCAGTTCATCACTTTGGCCTGACTTGCACTTGAAGTGAAACAGAGCGCAGAGGCCTGAGAGAACTCCAAAAGAGATGTATGCAATCAGAAGCATGTTTATATGGAGTGCCTTCTCAGTATGAAGTTTTTGACAAACTCTGTATATGAAGGATTCCTGCAAATAGCAAATAAAGCAGTGTAAAACCACAATGTCACAATAAAATCCAATTACGAAGTTGCCAACCATTAATATTCCCATAAATACAACTGACTTAAGTGGTTAAGGTCAGCAAATGTGCAGCTTTTTTCGACCAATTTTTTTCGTGGAGTTTTTGGTCGAGTTCGATGTTACCTCAACTGGATGTCACATTGCGTTGTGTTGCGTTTTGTTGTCTGCTTTGTATTACCTTGTCTTGTGCTGTGTTGTCTTGTGTTGTCTTGTGATGTGATGTGATGTTATATGTTGTGATCTGTCTCTTACTTGTTACTCTAGTTTGTTGGCTTGAGATTTCTCATTTGTTCTGTTCCTTTGTTGCAAGACTCGACGCAACAACTAGACGGACGTACAACAGTTTGACCAGCTCAACCAACTCGACAACTTAATGAGCAAAACGTGGAATTTTTGTAATCACAGCTACTTTTTTATGTGCCTTCAGTTGCCCTGGTTAAGTTAGCTAAAATTTCATCTCTTTCACTAACGAGCACATTTTGGTGAACATTTCATGTGCTAAAAAGAATCGCTATTCTTAAAGGGGCACCGTAAACAATTTTTAGGACTGCTATAAAAAGCTAAAAGAGATATATTCCTTTAATTCTGTTAATGTTTCTAGCAGCATTTCGTGTACGAGAAAAGATATATGAAATACTTTTCAGAACATTCTTCTACCGAAAACCGGACTTCAAAATCATGGTGACAGAGCCCATCTAAATATGGTGCAAGCTTTATCAAGGCACCCCTTTACCCAAAAACTTAACAAATACTGTATATTCAATTGCAAAAAAATGATCTACCTTTTGAGTAAAGCCAACAGAGTTTACAGGGTTGAAAGTTTAATCTTTTGGAGAATATACTGATGAGTTGGCTCATAGATGAAAATAAAATGGCAAAAGAAGTTAAGATCGTCTAAAACAATTGCTGGTAGAGTTGGTGGAGTTTCTTGAGTTGGTCGTTTGCCAAGTTTACAGTGTTCGAATGTTGACTTTGTTGAGTTGTCGAGATGCTTTGGCGGTTGATCGAGTTTGTCTAGTTGGCTCGCGTGATGGGGTTCGCACTGTCTTATAGTATGTAAGGATTGTTGATCGATTTTTAGTAAGGCTCCTTGTTTTTTGTCGTGTTGCGTCGAGGTCTGGAACATTTCGTCTGGCAGTGAGTGAGGTTTGTCAAGTTTGTCTTGTTGGTAAGGGTTGTTGCATTTATCGAGTTGTGAAGAGGCATGGACATTTTGTCTGCCAGTGAGTGTGGTTTGTTGAGTATGTTGAGTTGTGTGGTTCTTACTGTCTTACAGAAAGTGAGCATTACTGAGTTTGCCTATTTGGTAAGGAGTTGCATCAAGTTGCTTCGAGGTGTGAAGTTTTCGTCTGCCTCAGCGCGTGACAATTAGTCGACTTTGTCGAGTTGGTCACGTTGTAGCTTCGTACTGTCTTAAAATAAGTGAGGATTGTTAAGTTTGACTGTTTGGTAAGGGTGGTTTTGTTTGTCGAGTTGTGTTGAGATGAGGAGATTTTGTCTGCCAGTGAGTGAGGGTTGTGGAGTTTGTTGAGTTGGTCGTGTAGTGGGGTTCGTACTGTCTTAAAGTAAGTGAAAGATGTTGAGTTTATCTATTTGGTAAGGGTGGTTGAGTTTGTCTAGTTCTCTGGTGTAGAGATTGTCTGCCAGTGAGTGAGGTTGGTTGAGTATGTTTACTAATGTCCAACTTAATCAAAGACGGAATACTCAAGAACTGCTGAGCTTGTCAACAACTCAACACAGCACAAGCCAACACAACGCAATGGATCACAACACAACACAACGCAACGCAACTCAACAGATACAACACAACAACGACACAACGGATCGCAACACAATGCAACACAACAAAACAAAACAGACACAACACAACGGATCGCAACACAATGCAACGCAAAACAACATAATGGATTACAAGGCAACGCAACGCAACGCAACACAACAGACACAACACAACAGAACTCACCTCAACACAACAAAACAGGAAATAAAAACCACGCACATATGCTAAACAAACTAGTCGAGGTAACGTCAAGCTCGACCAAAACTCCACAGAAAAAAACTGTCAAAAAACGCTTCAGGCATAAAGGTCAGGTAATTTGTAAATGTTATTGTATGCTTAAACTTATTCTGTACTCAAAAGACCTATATCTTAAACCTGAAAACCTATATCTTTTCACTTGAAAACTCCATAAAGCAAGTGATGACACGAACGTGTCAGCAGCACTCAAAAATAGCAAGGGTAAACATTGTTATATTGTTGATGTAGAGCAAAAACAATTATTCTATCTAATAAAGAGAGGTACAATAAGCCAATCAATACCCAAAGTAAGGAAAAGAGCTCAAACAGCTCAAAAACTGGTCATAAAGTGGTGGGTATAGGACAGCCTCATGCCCTTCCCCTCCCCCCTCCGACAACTACAATTTTTAGGGCAAAAATGTTCTATGTTATGAAGCATTTTAAACCCTACCCGCACTCCCTTGGATACAAAACTGTGTAAGCTACTGTACTACTACACCTCACCCTGACCCCCCCCCCCCAAACTACCACGTACGTTTGCCAATTTAGTACGAAAAATTTACACAGGACAAATGTAGTTTCATGTTCCATAAAAAAATCACATGATAAGAGAGAAAAAGAAACCACTACTGCAATAGACATTAATACAACGTTTTACGAGGTCGATCCCATTGAGTCAAGGTTGATCTCCAGTGGTCACAAATTGCCACGTCTACTTCTATTAAGATTCGTTTCCAACTTTACATGTTAAAAGAAAAAAATCCATTCAAAGACTTACCTCCTTCTATTACGTTCGGTATAATGCAGTCGTAGTAATCACAACCACCTTGTAACTTGGGGACAACAAAGTTCCACGTTAAAAACCCGAAACAGTATTTCGCCACGGTAGAAGGTTTGATCGTTTACGTCGTTCAACAGCGGCGCCTGCAATGGGTCAGTGGAAGTTTCCTTCCGAAAATCACCCGAATAATGCCCGAACTGGGACAACATTTGGATGATCGGACTGTCTTCGGATAAATCACAGCAACTTCCGGTCAAGGAGTTCCCTGGGGACGAGGTTCACTTCCGGTTGTGGCGAAGTAAACAAATACCCGAATACCTCGTGACGAAACAGAACAAACGACCGAAACGATGGTTGTGGTGGCGCGCAATTTTATTTTCTAAATTATGAACGTTGTGTTTTCAGGATGGCCGTGTTTTTGGACGAAATTTTGCTTCATATATTTGGTTATCTCGATGCAGCCACACTGGCGAAGCTCTCGTCCGTTTGTAAGCAGTGGAGAAATATCGCCAAGACTCCCTCACTTTGGCGAAGACTCGTGCTTTTGAGATGGCCTTCTCAAAAGTTTTTGTACGAAAAAGCTTCTTTGTCCCACATCAACTGGATGAACACATACCAGGAGTTGACTCTCAGAGGAAACTTTTCACCTGATGATATGAAATACTTCATCTGCTGTCGAGTTAGCGGTGATGAGTTGACCGAAATCGAATTACGTGAAAACATGTTTTTGCACATGGCGGAGACCATGATGAAGTGGGCTATGCCGGATATATTCGAACAAGAGGACGAGTTCAACACGCCGGGATTCAACAAGAACTTTGAATTATTTTTCGACACTCACGATCTGAAGTGGACTTTCATTGACAAGAGAAGAGAGTACATCGACGATTTGTTCAGCTGCAAGATGAAAACGACAACGCCAGCGCGCTTCATCCGTCCTTATCAGGTGATTCCGAGCTGCCTGGTGATGTTCCGGTGGCTTTGTCTTTTTCGCGCCTATGTAACCGAAGAAACCGGTTTGACTTTTTACCGCATATGGCGGTATCGCCTGAAACACAGGGCTACAGGCATGAATTTTGAATTCTACGACTGGAAGGCTGCAATGTCTTGTACCCTTTCAAAAGGATGTCCTACATCGATAGCTTTCAAAGAAGATGCCTTGGAGCTGCTAACCATACTAACCCACCCGAACTTTCTGATGCACCCCATGGGAGTGAGCGTAGTCAAGGAGTTGCACATCTCCCCTCCTAAACTTCTCAGTAGCCGATGCAACTCTGCGACATCATCGCTGTCCAGTTGTGGGTTGACAAGCCCAAGGTCACCTTTGAGAAGTATTGGTAATTTTTCATTTGATAGAAAAGACACTAAGGGTGGACATAGGATTGCCAGTAGTACAACTGACAGTGATGATGAGTCGGATGGTGGTTGCGACACTGGGTACATCGCCAACTGCGAAGAATTCATCAGCAGCAAGCACTGGGATATAGAGGAGCAGAACAAAATCCAAGCTGAAGTGGCTGGGATGTGGACAGTAGTTAACAACAATGATGCCCCTCATCTTTTCGTCAACTATGACATAAACAACAATGCTTGGATATTCCATGACTGTATACCTACCTTCTCTGAGTCGTGGTGGCAGGGGGGTGCGGCATTTGATGGAAACCATGATGCTCTTAGAGGCCATGGCTTTGGTATAGAACCCATTCCAAGTTGCCTAGCTTTGTATCGCTTAGTGTGCCTTATGAATATAAATGCACGGGTCTATGCCAGCATGGAGGATACTTCAATTTGGGTACTGCACTTGATCCACAATACCACGAGGGCAGTGTTGCATCTAAAGGATTTGAATGGTAAGGATAAGGGTTTTTTTTAATACAATAAATAAATTTTTATCATCAGCTTAAATGCTCCTCTTAAATGCCTTCCTTCCTTGGAAGGAAGCAGTAAATCAACCCAAGTAGGGTTCACTTCAGTAACAGTGTTGGTTCCAAATCAATTGGAAACGGAAAATATAATTCTTCATAATATTTGTTGTTAAATATTTTACTTGCTCAAAATTTGCCTCTTTCCTTCTGCATCAAATTTGAAAATATGCAAGTTAATGGCATGGGGGTAGTTATTCAAAGGTCAATATCATCCTCAATATCTAAGACAACATCTAATCACTCATGGTGTTGTATTGTTCGCTCATGTATTAATTTCCCATATCAATTGAAACATCTTTTAGGTGGTCCATAAAAAATTTTATTTTTGTCAGTGTAGTGTTCTCTATTTCAAAGCCGTTCGTCATTAAATGTTGTATTTGCCTCTTTTCTTTTCATTTCCTCGTGGTTTTGGTTGCATGAGAATCCTTGCATGCCTTTGAGCATGAAGTTTGATCTTTTAAAGATCGTGTGATCCCTATTCAAGTGATTAGGCTTAATTTCCATATTGGCGCAACCCTCAGGGAATTTAGAATGTGATATATTTTGTGAGGCATATCCTTTCTCGAAAAAATAACAAGCTGCTTTGGGTCTTTATGTTGGAATTACAAATAAAAAGTCAAGCCTTAGCAACTAACCTTGTCAGTAAAAATTAGGCCATATTTAAGCAAACAAATATAATTAGCTTAGATGTGAGAAGCTGGCTTGCTAATTAACTTCAAAGATTATGTGCTCAAAATGAGATTCCCAAAGATAAGAGGATGGAGCCATTAGTTAAAACTTGTCCAAGAATTTGGATAAGTCAATCTTTGGCTTTTTAGCTTAATATGGAGACAATATCATCTAGTGTAGACTTGAATTTTCCATGGTTGAAGGTGAGATAGCAAAATTATTTTTCATTAATTAAATATATAACTGTCTTTAGTAAAAAGGTGTCAGGAACCTTTAGCCCTGGGTCAACATGTGACTAGTGCTTTGTGCTATCTGATTTCAACACCTGGCACTAAAATAGAAAAACAAGATCTCAATTTTGAACCACAAGAATGTAATGCAATATCGTTATTCATCAGACTGCAGGGGGTTTATTTTTTCTCTCTGGCTTCCTGCCTTGTTGTAACAGGAAATAAGAGAGTCTTTTGTTGTGAAAGAAAAGCCATCTGCTGTCTTTTGTCGTTGGCACTGTTGTAACCTTAAGTAAGTTAACTGGTACATATATAATATTATTGTTAATAGTTTTCTTCACTTTCTTATAATTCTGAATAATTTACAGCTTGTCAATACATTTTTGCTTGCTTTTGGCAAAGAAATTGACCTCTCATTTTCTATGCTAATTAACACATTTAGCTCATACTTACTTAACTTTAATTTTTTCTTTGTGAAACATTTTTAACATGACAGTAAAGGAGCCAAAAAAAAGCCTTATGTGATTAACCTCTGAGTACAATCATGTGAGAATTATTGTTTAGGTCAAAACTTAAATTTGAGAACAATTTTTTGTGCTTTTACTTTCTTTAAAACATTTTTCTTCTTTTTGGCAAAATAAATATTTAATCTGTTAAACATTACTATGGGGCTCTGGATGAATTATTGCAGACACCAAAAAGGCCTGGCAAAAGTCTTTTCTAACAAACCATTAGCTTAAAATATAATCCCACCACAGGTTTTGTAGTCAGGAAGAAAAAATGTCAGGCAAACTATGGACGAATCTCAAATTTCAAGGTAGTGTGTTGGAGGTCTTGATTCTTTGGGGAGTGGCTGAAATCAACTTATGTTTATATATATTCTGCAAAATATGGATAATTGATATCCTCAGGTTATTGTAATCTTGTTATCTCAATATACCACCACAAATATGTTTTTAATCTTTCTTAGGTATATAACTAGAAACTGACTCTTTAGTCAGAGCATGAAGGAACGTTTGTGGGCTCCAAGTCTTCAGAATCAGAGAGCATCTAAATGGACAAATTTTCTACGCAAGACTATTCTAGCTATCGGCAAATCCTCTCTTTAGGTTTTTGTTCATCTAATAATTACGTTTATTTTTTGCTGGACCTGGCCTCTCCTTTAGACAAATGACGGTACAAAACGTTTTTCATTTCGCAGAGTATTTTTTGTTTACTTGTTTTTTTTGGGGGGTAAATAAATTTTGTTATCATTTTTGTGTTGGTGTTGGCAAATCTTCAAGGCCTTTACTTACTTACTTAGGCCTCTTTATGCCATGTGGCATATAAGGCCCCGTCAAGGCTTTAGTAATAATTAAAAACAGTTATTGATCTTGACTTTTGCTTTAACCTTTTTAACTCACCTGACTCGAATCGTGGTTTCTGTAGAAATGTCAGATGTCCCACTTGGGGTGTTGAGGGGTTAAAGTAGAGAAACAGTGGCTTTTTAAATATCTGGTGTCTTGGAAAACAAAGCAAATGGTATTTATATGACACATTGATGAATTATTATATGATGGTAAATTGAATTCTTCGAGACTAAAAAATTGAGGAAAGCTGTTTTTGCAAGATCGAAGCTGCGAAATTAAATCTGTGCACAATGTCATGACACAGGGCAGGATGTTGTAGTGGTTAGGGCATTGGTGGCCCCTTCAGATCTGAAGGTTGGTGGTTTGAGATCTGGGGCCTGTTTCTCGAAAGTCCTGATAATTTTTTGGGCCTGGGAAGCTATTTTATGTGTGCGATGTTTGTATTAAAGACGCAAATTTTGTTGGTCTTGAAAGCTGAACAATAAAATTCTAAGTTGATAAAACAAGTTGGCTTGATATGCGGGTTAAAAACTACAACACTGTTTCATAGATTCGGGCCAGAAGAGTTACCGGGACTTTTGAGAAACAGGCCCCTGCTCCTTACCATCAAGTTGTTTCCTGAGACAAGAAGCTCTATTCCATATTGTCTCACTCCACCAAAGTGTATAAATGGGTACCAGCAATGTACTACTGGGGGTAACCCTGTGATGGACTGACATCTCATCCAGGGGGGAGTAGCAATACTCTCGTTTGATTAATGCTGCAGGAACTCAGTTAAGCTCTGGCCACGTGAGCCGCCCGTGGCTAGTGTACGACTTCACCTTTTACATTGTCGGACCAAAATAAGCCTATGTCCAATAGTGTTCTAACTTAAATCTGAGACTTAGGCAACCGTTCATAAATTCCAGTGACTACCATTTGGAACATGCCAGTGAATAAAAATCTGTTTTGAGTATAACTCTTTAAACCGTTCACTCCCAAGAGTGCCTTAAATCAAAAATTAAGACGAATCCCAAATTTCATTTTGTTAAATACTTAAATATAAATGGTACCATGTGAAAATACTGCTGAAGAGGTTTTATTTGAATGGTCACACCATAGGATTTCATCCACAGACTCAAAAGTTAGAATCAACTAAATGTCTCCACAGCTGACTCTGGGAGTGAAAGTGTTAAGCCGTAATATGAACATGCATTGTCTCCTCAATGGCCTCCTAAAATTTGTTATGGCACAAGTTGGAAGAATTTTTTTAAAGATCAAGCCATTACTATTGGGTCTTAAAAGAGGTAATGTATTGTCCAACCAGAATGGTGACTTAGAGATTTATCCTTTCAAGAAAAAAACAATTAGTATTTGTAGACTTAACAAGGTGGAAAAAATACCTGTTTGATGAGTGAATTTATTAAATGTGGTAATATTGGGAGTTGCTTAATTAATTTAGTTTTTTTATCTACTTAAATCAGGTTGGTTTGATGCTTCAGTGAGTCTAACAGAAGACATGCAAAACCAGCTGAGAGAGGCTTCTGACAGAGTCACAGAACTAGAAACATTACAGTTGTGTGAGATATCCACCCCTTTCCCAGTCGATGATGACATCAGTGATTATGTGGCCAGTGATGAAGAGAGTGACGCAGATGACAAGGAAGTTGAGGATGTCTGCCACATTACTCCCACCCAGTCTGACGAAGAATGTGGCAGCAACTCGTTGAGTGGTGAAGTTGACTTTGATGACCTAGAAGATGAATATTGGTTTTCATCTCTGGCCCCTCAATTTATGGGTGGGGAGGTAACTCAATTTCAGTGCAGCGATTCTGAAGTTCCTGAGAATGCACTTGCGGATGGCTCAAATAATTTTTGGAGATTGCTAGAATCACCTGTTTACCAAGGTTTGTCTAGCATATCTGATGTGGAAGGTCAAGCGGGTGCATGGGGTATGAGTGTACCCCCAGACAGTTCGTGTAATGATAATTGCCAGTATGAAGGAGCTTTCGATTTGGCGGAAGGGTTCAGAGTTCAACACTCATCTGACGGCAGCAGCAATCACAATCAGCACAACAGTCATCATTCAGACAGTGAGGGAAGCGACGTACATAGTACAGACTCTGCTCAGGTCAGCACACTGAAGCAGTTTAAACATGATGTGAAAAAACTGTTAAACTTACTAATGGATGAAAAGTTTGCTCATCCATATGGAACTATAGCCGGTGCTGTCGCATAGTTGTAAGTCATACTAGCCCTGGTTTCATTGTACATTTTAATATCTCAAAGAATTTAACCCTTTTACTCCCAAGAATGCCTAAAATCAAAGTTCAAGACAAATATTAAATTTCATTTTGTAAAATACTTAAATATAAACAGCACCAAGTGAAAGTACTGCTGAAGAGGTTTCATTTGAATGGTCACACCGTAGGATTTCATCCACAGACTCTAAAGTTAGAACCACCTTAATTGTCTGCGTAAGTGACTTTGGGAGTGAAAGGGTTAAATCCATTTAATCTTGGTGTTCACTTCAATTAATGAACCGCCTGTTTGTTTAATCTTTAAGGGGGAGTCTGGTTAGATGCCATGTTTTGCCAACCCTTCAGCCCTTTTTCTTATTAAATAATTTATCTTCTTGAGGTTTCGCTCAATCCAAAATGCCATCATAGGTAATTTGTAATACAAGCTCTCATAAAACTGTGAGGATTTTTTGTGATTTTTCAAATGTACACAAAGATGCAGAAAAAAATGAAAAAGTTGAGTGGAAACCAAAATTGAAAAGTTAATGATTAGCAGATGGACACCAAAACAGTCCCCAAACAACCTCAAGTGCTTCAGCATGGGGTTGGCCTGTCTTATCCCTCTTTTATTTCTTTCTTAAAGCTTCCCCTATTTCTTAAAAATTTGACGAGGCTCCCCCTTAAGGGGAACTCAACGATAAACCTTTTTTGGTAAGCTAGGGCTGGTTGATCTGTTTGGATTCTTCAGCTGAAAAAGAACAGTTAAGGGAACAGGACCTTATTCCCTGCCAATTTCGAGCTGCTGCTGGCTTTCTGAAAATACTAGCTGACCTTATTTTGCACTCTAAACGACGCATTTGTCAGCTCAGAAAATGAAAGGAATTAATTTACCATCTTACGAAAATTTGAAACGACATTTTATCGAAAACACTAGTTTTTATCACCGTTTCTAAGGCGAGTAACGTCTTCCAAACAGACACATTCCACCGGAACGATTCTTTGGCTGCCCCTCATGAGCGTTGCCTTGATATCTTGAAGAAACTAATACGTGTAGACCAGTTTCTAGAACGAAAACTTATACATCTAGTAAATGAAAGGAAGTTGTGACCAGCGCAGTTGTACGTGTACATCTAGAAAAGTAAAAAAATCTATATATTGTAGTGTTACCGGTATGGTCCGGTATGTCTATTAAATAGTAACTTGCGATTGTATAGTGTATCATATCATTACATACATGTAAGGTATTGTTGTGAGCCATTAGAACCAAAATTACGTACTATTTTCTAAGTTATTTCACACGCGAAAGTAAGAACAGTAAAAATTGCTATGCTAAAAATCAGCATAAAGTTTTAAAATAACATCACAGCTGGGCACATAATGCAAAATTTTCAATATGCCTTAAAAATATTACATTGTAGTCATTGAATCATACGTGTGTAACGATTTTTTATGCTCTTAAATGCTATCTAAATTAAAATTACTCATTACACATTGTTAGACTTTTGTTGTTAGTCTAGGGACAGAGAGAGGACATAATTATGTTATATAGGGAACGCTTAGCTGTTTACAGCTGTGTTGAGTTGTGAAATGTACGAGAATTACCTCTGCACATGAACGTCATCCTCTTGCCGTAAAGGGGCACACTAGACCCAGATAAGCCAAAATCTAGAATAGCCCCTGAGTAACATTATAGTAGCATGTATCCGCAGCCATTCTTGATTCGTAGTCTTAAAGCTATGTGCACTGTTCAGTACACTGACGGTCTTAACAGGAAATGGTTTATGATAAAGTGCTTTGAAACATTTAAAGTTGTGTTTGTTGATCTTCGTTTTTAAGTGTTGTTGCATTTACCATTCCCAAATGGCCCCTCTGTGGTGGAAATTCTCTCTCGTTTTCTTTCTTGCAACTAGTCTGAAGACGAAAACAAAAGTTTACCCACAACATAAAAGTAGAAACGAGCCAAACACAGGGAAACTAGCTAGAGTTAGTACACTTGCACGTGTATCTCTATTATTGTGCTAAAATAAAATTAATAACACTAGACTAAGCAAAACACAGCGCAACTAGCGAATTGTTAGTCCCACAGGTTTGCACTTAAAGTATATCGTTTTCCCGCACAAAATTAGAAGTGTTTTTGGTCTTAGTGAGAACAGGAGATAAAGAGAAATCATAGCCCAAAAGAAGTAAACTATATTAACCAAAATACAGCATAACTAGCCAGAATTACCACCCTTGCATGTTTAAGTCAGTTATTGTGCTAAAAAAATTTTTTTAACTTAAATTAATAAATTAATCTCAGTTTTTCAGCTCTAGGATAGTCGAGCAAAAAGAACACGCGAATGAGCGGCTCCTTGCGTGTTATGTTTTTATTTATTTATTTTATCTATTTATTTTTTTTTACCACGCCACAGACAACAATACAAAGATAGTGAATGAAGAAGAAGAAAGTATGATGGTAACAGTGAAACTATGAAGCTTATGTTAATTAGGCCTCCTCAGTTATGATGTTACAAGTTGAAATTGAAGTTATGGCGACGGATCGATGCTAGGATAATGTTACCAAAATACAGTTAACTACAATTTCAAAAACGAAAGTTACTGAATACTTTACAAGAACAATTTGAGGCAAAAGTAAGCATATCTAAGACTTCTAATACTGAGATATTACAAATAAATGCCCGTTAAGTATTTTCTAGCTGGAGAGGTCGAATTGACGATACCCACGTTAAGAGCAGTTGTAAAACCTAGGTCCTTGGTAAAAACAGAGAATTATTTGATGTTAGTCCATCAGAAAGGCAAACGAAGGGCATGAGAGTTCCTCGTATAACGCGATTGAATTTGCTTATGTTTCCACTGGCCACAGTTGATTTTTGCGCTCGCTGGCGATTTTCCTTCGACCGTCCCCGATGGGAAAGACACACTGCTCGTATAGCCGATAAATAAATTATACAGCCTGACAGAGTGAAATGCACGTTTTGATTGGTCTAGAGGAGTTTGGCATTAAAGTACAGACGCGCAAATGGCGTAATGAGCCACAAAGTTCTGCGCCGACGCAAATCCTCACTAAGAAGAAAAAATTTTTTCTAATTTTGTGCGGGCTAACCGATATGCTGCCGAGTGCAAATCTGCAGGGGCGGAACCAGTTTTGCATTTTTTTTAAAAATAAACATGTGAAGAGTTGTTTTATTAGTAGTAACTCCATATTACATGAAAAGTGAGATGCAAAAAGGGAATAAAAATCCTGGTGGCCTTAACAGCAGCTGAGATTATCATCTTCCGTCTTTGAATAGAAAAAAGTGAAAATGAAAAGCGAACACTCAGATATTTCAGCAGAAAATCCCAGGGGGGGGTACTTGGGTTAATTTTTGCTGGATATGTGCCGCTGGCCTCTCCGACTCCTACCCCATTGTAGTCTGTTCTGTAGCCACTGACTTATCGACCCCATGTCAGTCACTTTTGGGCAAATATACCCGAAATCCCTACTTGCCGGAATTTACTTACCCCTGAAATCCGGCAAATGTGCGACTAACTCCCTTAGCTCCTATTGAAAATGCAACCCCATTATAGTCAATCCAGTCGTGAAAATGAGACCCCATCCAGCGGCACATCCCAATTAGCCTATTACTAGATTCAGTTTATCTTTATCCCACCGCCTCCATCATCGGCTGATCGAAGGAGGACGATCAAAGGACTGGGCATGAATTCCCGTCAGTCCTTGCAAGCTTAAGCCTCATCGATTCCAACATGGCGCCGGTAGCCGAACAGAAGAAAGAGAAAGAAACTTCAGACAAGAAAGAAGAGACAAAATCAAAGGATGAAACCAAGAAAGAAGAAGAACCCGAGCTGGTAAGTACATAATTCTCGCTCTGGACCGATATCTCTCTGAAAGACTGGCGAAAAAATGAAAAATCTAATCCTTTTACAATGACTCATCAACTTTTCTTCCGAAAGCGTCAAATATTTTTCTGTTTCAAAAGAAGTCTTTTCTTGTTTTGGAATTTTACAGAGCGAAGAGGACAGGCAACTGCAGGAGGAGTTGACAATGCTCGTAGAGAGATTGTCGGTGAGTACTATAACGCTATATAAACGGCTAATGAATAAACAAATTTCTGCACTGCGAATGACATCGATAGTATGTTCTTCCTTGAGCACGTTGTCCAGGGAAAACTTTTTATTGTATCCTTATGCTCGCAGAATTCAGTTTGATGAAAATATAAAATAGTTTGTGGGAGCCCAGATAATGGTTAAAGGGAAATAAATCAGTTGGGATTATCGTCAATTTTGAATTCAGGTTTATGGCTTTAATGATGTGGATTCATTCTGCAGTTTGACGTTGGCTGCTTTCAGACTCTCCCTGAACGTTAGGCAGTAGAACCACTTACAAACAAGAGAAAGAGAAATCTTGAATTAGTGTTACCAGCTTCCCAACAACTGGGCCCTCAAAGGTCGAATGCCACAAAGTCACTTATGGTGACAGTTTAAAACTCAATTCTCCCTTCACAGAAATTGATCGTGGAAAATCAAGGTTTCAGCTGCGTAACAGATTATGTTTCAAGAGAGAGAGAAAAAAAATACGGGGAGGCTCCATCCATGGGGTCAAACCCTTTCTGTTTAATATAGGTCCTATAATTTTTTTTTTTAATCAAAGTGGCACCCCTTTTATATACCTAAAGCAAAAATCGCCCCTTTCTTATACCTTGTGGATAAGCAGTACTTTCAATAAGCGCTGACAGCCAATGAAAAGCGTCGGCTATTTCGCTCTGAGAAGTCGGCTACTTTTCCCCCTAAATTGAAGTAATTAAAGAAAGTTTCTTTCAAATCCCTTTTTGTCAGTTACTCGACTCAAACCAGTTTGAGTACGGTAACCCCTGGATAAGCCAAAATAATAGATTTTCTATGGACATCATTTTCCTGGGTTTTCAGTTGCTCTGGTTCAGTAGCTCAAAGGCTCCAAGCTTCCATGCATTTCGTGTTGCCATTTCTGCAAAAATTTGGCACCCTTTTGTATACTTAGCTTTAGCAGCCAGCTTTTGGTAACACTTTAATATACTAAAATAATAATTTTCCCTACCCTTTGGTATACTGTGACTTTAAAAAAAGCCACCCCTTTCAGGTGATCTCTCCTGTGTATCCCACTATAGGGACCCCCTCCCCTCCCCTCCCCTCCCCTCCCCCCCCCTCCCCTCCCCTCCCCTCCCCTCCCCACCCCAGGATGTAAGTAAATGCCTTGGGTGCTTTATTGAAGAAACAAGAAAAGCCCCAGGGGCATTACCCCGCCGTTCCCCCCTTCCCTCGGGGTGTAAAAGATATTATGGTCACTCAAGATACACGCTCTAGCCTGTGTAGCAAAAGACGCGACGACAACCTGTGTGGCAAAAGATGCGACGAGTATGTTTGGCCGAGCAAAAACCGGAGGTCTGGGGCAAGTGACCACCAAAAAAATGGAAAATAATAAAAAAAACGGGTATTACTAGACCCCGTCCTGACGGCGGGGTAATAAAGTGAATGCGTTTGTTCATTATTATATATTTTTATCATCTTGTTTATTAGGAGTCCAATGTATCATTACACAAGCCTGCATTGGAAGCCTTGAGAACACAAATCAGAGCAAGTACCAGCTCAATGACGTCAGTTCCTAAGCCACTGAAATATCTCAGACCGCACTTTGCCACATTGAAAGAGATTTATGACAAGTGGGGAGCTGGTGAAAATAAGGTAAACTTTTTTCCATAATTTAATAAGAGATGTGACGGAAGCTAAAAGAGTGTAATCCCCAAATCACAAACATTTTGTCTGTGTTCTGTGTCTATGCGTATGCTGTAGCTTGTTCTTCCTTTCCAAGCTTGTCCATTACTCAAGGAGTTTGATAGTCTAATTCACGTGCATGTCCTTGTTTATTTTTTCAGAGATTCTTGGCAGACATTATCTCGGTTCTTGGCATGACAATCAGTGAAGGCCGTGAGTGCCTGAAATTCAGAATGCTTGGGTCAAAGGAAGAGCTTGAATCTTGGGGTCACGAATATGTTAGGTCAGTGTTTTAAAAAAAAAATTCAAGATAAAATGTACAGTACATGTAGAAATACCGAACAATAATTTGATGTTCTTCTGGCATCAATATATTTCACTAATGTGTACTGTTTGATTAACAACAAATATGTAAGAATTATTTTTAATTGTGAAATGTTAACAGCTCATTCACATGTAAACTGGTAATAATATTATAATCTAATACAGTTGCAAAAGTGTGAACTGAAATAGGCTTGTGTCAAAAAGGTAAGTTCAACAAGTGTCTTTTAATATAACAGTAAATACAGATCAAAAGTTATTGTTTTTCCATATCAACCCAAAATTATTTGTGTTCATATTTGTGTTTTTGCCATAATGCGATCCACAGACACTTGGCAGAGGAAATCCGTGGAGAGTACAGTGAGAGAACAGACAAAGGTGAATCAGTAGAAGACATGGTTGCTCTTGCCAGAGAAATTTTACCTTATAATATGCAACACAATGCTGAAACTGAGGCCTGTGACTTGCTGATGGAGATCGAACGTCTGGATTTACTTGACCAGTATGTTGACAAAAACAGCTTTCAGCGAGTGTGTCTTTACCTTACAAGGTCAGTGTCTTGAATGTCAATAGTATAAATATCAGAGGTATCAACCTTCACACACTAAATTTGTTCTGTACAAAGTTTATTTCCTGAGGCTGTGGCAGTTTTCATAGAAAGTGGCCATGAAAAGTCTTCACCAAACAATAAAACTACTCATGGTCATAAAACTTGATGGTGATTTCTGCAATAGCTTGAAGTTTCCTTCCAAGTTTGTTTGTTCTCTTTTTTTTTTCCTGAGGACTTTTCACTCAACCAACCAGTTAACACAATCTGTTTGATCTAGACTGCACACAAAGTAGAGAGTTAATGAGGTATATAACCCTTTGTACCCCCATTTGACTCTACAGTGTTGTCCACATATGGGAAGTTAAAAGATGTCAGTAGCATTTGCATGCTGCCAGGACCACAACTGGGTGTGTACTTAAGATAAGGTTCCGGGGGTCATAGGTTCAAATCCCACCAAGATCAAAGAAGCTTTCTTTGCCTCAGATCTTGTGGCTCCACATTTCCTTTTTAGGGCAATACTCGTTAAGGAATATCTTGATTCAGTTCTCTGCAAGAGGTAACTGTTAGTGTAGATTCACATTCATGTTATCTTACTTGTTTGTTATGTTTCTCTTGATGCAGCTGTGTGAGTTATGTACCTGAGCCAGAGGACAGCACATTGTTGAAAACTGCACTGAACATTTTCAGAAAATTTGATCATCAGCCAGAGGCTATGAAATTAGCAATTCAGTTAAATGATGTGGATCTCATCAAGGACATATTCATTTCTTGCACTGGAAGGCAAGTTGTAGTCAGGACAGTTAATTGTCAGGTGTTTAATTCTCCTACTTTTGTGAGCTCAAACAAAAAAAGATTCGCAACTTTTCCTTTAACCTCTGCACAGAAGAATTCTGCTCAATGGCTTTCGTTTATATGATCATGACAGATAGTGATTCATCCCCAGCATTAAAAATAGATCAAGAAAGTGTTTTGTGATAGTGCGGTGCTGCAGTGGTCAGTGTACTGGATTTTCAATCAAACATTCTGGGTAGATGGTTCAAGACTTATGCCCCATTCACACCAAAGCTTAAACACGTTTAACAGCTGTTTAATTAAACAAGGTTTAAAATTGTTTTCTTTGTAAAAGTTGTTTGCTGATTTTATTCTACTACGAATTTAGTGCAAATGAAAAAACAAGTACAAGCTCACTTGAATTCTTTGTTTACACTAGTCATTCAGCTTTCTGTTGCTGAATTTCATTTTGTTAAACCTGGTTTAATTAAACATGTTTCGTTGGTGTGAATGGGGCATTAGTCTCTGCTTCGAGTTGAAGTGATTCCTTAGACAACATTCCTCCACATTGGTGTATTTAAGGGTAGGTAAAGTTGCACACAACTCAAAAAGGCCCACACGGCTGGAGTTTAACCCACTTTCTGTAGCATGAAGCAACTGAGAGTATTGCTACTCCCCCCTGGATGGGATGCTAGTCCATCCCAGGGTTACCCCCAGCAGAATGTCGCCAGTACCCATTTTATATACCTGGGTGAAGAGAGACAATGTGGGGTAAAGTTTCTTATGTATTAATTGGTAGCAGCAACAAAGTGGTGAGGTTACCCTGCAATGGACTAGTATCCCATCCAGGGGGTAGTAATGTTACAGAACTGGCTGTAGTTGGAAGCCTGCCGTGTTGGTCCACTTGCAGATTTTGTGTGACTGTATGTTACTTTCCCAGGAAGGTATTTCTGGATTGCTTACACTTATAAAGGATTCCATGAACAGCTTCAGGAGTTGTTAAACTTGGGCTCAGACGTTGTTTAACCTTGTTTGACAATGTAAGGTTGGACTCTTGGGATCAAGGGTATTTCGGGGGTCCAGTGGATGTTAGGATAGTTGGTCTGTGGTCAAATTTTGGTAGATGGCAAATACAGTGTTTTTTAAACTTTTAGTATGTCACGCAAGAATATTCCTTTAGGATGCCTATTTACAGCATCTGGTTTGAAGTGCACATTAAATGAAAGAGTACTTAACAAGTTTCTGTTTGTTTTCTGTTTTGATCCAGTGAGGAGAAAAAATTAATTCAGAAACAGATGGCATTTATGTTGGCACGACAACAGATTTACCTGGAGTTGGATGAAAACATGGACGACTGTGAAGACTTAGTGGAGATCATGTCCAATGCACATCTTAACAACAATTTTCTCAGCCTTGCCAGGGAGGTAAGATGTTACTTAAAACCAAGTTCCACAGTTAATCCTTAAGATCAGCACTCACATTACGTAAACACGATACATTAAGCTCTTTGTAGGGACTTGTGTCACTGGAGCAGTCCCTTGAGCTTTAACACGATGCGCTGTATGGACACACTGATTTGGACTGTGATTGGCTTATCTTGTTCATCTGGTCGCCGGGTCTTGTCCCACTAACAGTACAGTACACACAAGGGACTATCAAAATTTAAAGCGACAAGTCCTGGACAATCCAGGCTAGTTTGTTTCAAGAGAACAAGGCACAGGGACAAGGGCACAGGGACTTGTAACCAGAGTGGTTGATAAAAATTGACAGTTGTTATTAAACATTGTGTTCCATGACAAATGATGTCAAATTTCCACTTGGGATCTAACTACAAGTAACTAATCCATTGGGCACCAAGTGTCGCATAGGGCACTTTGGAAAATATTGCATAAGGACATGAATTGGAATGGTCTCAGTTTAAAATTCATCCACAAATTCATAACGTAGAACAAACATGTACAGTGTAGGCTTGACTCAAGGAATGGCTGTGTCCTTAGAGGTAGAGAGTAAGAAAAGCATTGCGTTGCAAAATGTTTGCAGTTCATTTTCTAAATGGCTTTTTGTGGGGATTACTTACAAGTATGTAGTAATTCACTATGTAATGTACTTAAAAGTGGACAAATCCCTTATCATTATGTACCTGTACAGTAACCCTTTTACAGCCTCCTTAACATATTTTTTTAAATTGGTAGTTGGATATTATGGAGCCAAAAGTTCCTGAGGATATTTATAAAACACATCTTGAGAACAAAGGTCTGTACTTCATTAACTTTATTATGAAATGTCCTTTATGCAGATAGTTATTTTTTACTGAAGTAAAGATTTTGAATATTATTTTTACCTCTGCATTCATATGTATACAGGGCTAAAATTTATAGAATTTAAGAAAACAAACAAACATGAACAACCATCTACAGTGTATGTCATACGGATATTTTTATTTACTTGTTTTTAAGATTATTATTTTGTAGATTTAATGTAATATCAATTTTGTAAAGTGCCATTGGACCCTTGGGAAATGGTGCTGTAGAATTCTATTGTTATTTTTTAATATAATCTTTAGCCCTGTATACAATTATATTTTTTATGACCCTTTTTTTTTATTGTATATGTAAGAATCACTATTATTCTTAGAATGGTATATTTCTCCAGATACTTAACAAAATGCATTATTCTCTTCGATGTTCAGGTGTCTCTAGTGGAGTTGCACTTGATTCTGCTAGACAAAATTTAGCCTCTTCATTTGTGAATGCTTTTGTAAATGCGGCCTTTGGTGCTGACAAGTTGTTAACAGAGGATGGAAACAAGTGGATCTACAAGAATAAAGAGCATGGTGAGAACATACATGAATAAAAGTTTTCAGCACTGAAATATTCTATAAGCAACTAATATCAAAATAGGACAATTTTAACACCTTTTCCTTGCAATACATTTGGTTACCATGGTGTTTTTTTTTTCAAGTACAGTCAAACCTGGTTAAAACAAGGTGAATAGATTTTCAAAAGTCTGTCAAGCCATTTTGCATGTATGTGTTGTTTACAGTGGTCAACTGATAAATAACTCATTTAGTGAGAAAGATGGAATATTCAGTTTGTCACGAGCATGGGACAAAGAAAAAATCTGAGTCCCCGACGGGAAACGAACCCATGACCTCCCATACACCGGTCGGGCGCTCCTGTCCCACACTTGTGACAAACTGAATATTCTATCAACTCATTTAGTCTTCTCATTCTTTTGACAAGCGAGAAGTTGGGCAGCCTGTTAAGTTCAAAGAAGACACTTCATTTAACTGTTTGTTATTTTGTTACTAATTGTGATATTGATTTTTTTCTCTGTGTTTTTTGTGTTTATTTATTTGTTTGTTTATTTATTTTTAGGCATGATGAGTACAACAGCCTCGCTGGGTCTCATTTTGTTGTGGGATGTTGATGCAGGACTCACTCAGATAGACAAATATTTATATTCTACAGAAGATTACATCAAGGTACTTGACAGTTACATATAAATATATAGTCAAGTTAATAAGTGAAGCAATTTTTGTTTCCAAGACTCCTGGCTTATTCTAAAACTGAGAAAACTAATTTTGGTGAGACTTACCTCACCATAAAAATTACTTTATTATCGTCACTATTATGAAGGCATGATTGCTCATAATTTGCTTGATAATAACGAGTTGATTGGAGTAAGGAATGAATTGTCCAGGCCCTTCCTAAACTGTCGGATCGATGTGTTCTTTTTGACCAATCTGGCTTTATGTAGTGTGTCACAAAGTGTCCTTTTCATTCCTTCTAGGCTGGTGCCTTATTAGCTTGTGGTATTGTTAATTCTGGAGTAAGGAATGAATGTGACCCAGCCCTTGCTTTGCTGTCCGATTATGTTCTGCATAATAACAATCTCATGAGGCTTGGATCTGTAGTTGGGTAAGTAATGATGCTTCTAACCATTGCTTTCTCTGCAAAACCGCTCAAAAGTAAGTTACCCGTCTCGTCTCGTTTATTGCAAGATGCGATTCCCATCTCTCAATATGAAACTCTGGTATTGAGAGACGTGACTCACACCTCTCAATTACGGGCAAACTTTTTCAAAGAAACCAATAAATTTCTTGTGACACCTGTTGGTAAATGGAAGTTTGCTCTATGATCTGCCTTATTGTGTTTGGGAATTATTTTTGTGTCTTCATACGTTCAGAAGGTTTTTGGTTAGGGATATGCTAACTTGTTTGATATCGCAATCTCATGGGTCATAATAAAAGCACATTTAACTTGCATGGTGAACACAGCCAAAACTTGCCTAAACTCATGGCATGAAACTATCACCAAGGTACTGTAAGAATAAAACATGATTTGTGGTTAAACTTCAAAGTTTGAATGTATATGAGACACACAGTAAGACGTACATGTAGTAGTGTTAATCTGATGTTTGGCAGCTAAGATTATCAGACTGCTTGCTTCTTCAAACTTTGAAAGTTTCCATGGCCAATCATGCCAGATTTGATACCTACTTAGACAGACACAGACAGGTATATTATAAATCATATCACAACCAAAAACAGCTAAATTTCAGGTCATGTTTTTATGCCATGTGTTGATGCTTTGATGCAACAAATGATTCCTTTAGAGCATTTGATACTAAATTTATTGACCAAGTGACTGTCTTGTTTCTCAAATTATATGAGTCTCGTACAACTGTATCCCGAGAGATCTGGTTATTGTCTATCAAGAGGCTGTGACTATAATCTGTGACAAATATTTTGTTTTAAGATAGTACAAGAGTTTTACACTGAATAAATGGATATGAATGATATGGCGTACACTTTTAAGACAAAGACTGGGACATTTGGGTCTGGTCACGTTGCCCAAGCACATCCAAAAATTTGCTGACACTTTGACAAATCAATTGGCTGGACATTGTTTGTTGAAGGAATGTTACTTTTAGTTCTGCTTATTACAAAATTACATGCATTTAGAATAACATTTCATTTACCAGTCTTTTTTTTTCTGTTAACCAGGCTTGGTCTTGCTTATGCTGGTTCTAACAGACAGGATGTGTTGTCTCTAATCCTTCCTGTTCTCGGAGACCCAAAGTCAAACTTGGAGGTGAGAATTTGAATTTGAATTAGACATTTTGCTGTTTATTTTTGTTTGATATATTCCAAAGCATTTGGTTGGGAGGTGGTCTTTTTGCCATTTGTCAAGTGTGTTTGTTTTATTTTGTGATCAAATTTTAAAGTACAATTGGCAAGCATGTACCGTGACTTATCAATCTTTGACACCTTTGATTTTACGCTCTTGATCTCTAATGCATAACATGTTCACATTTGCTGTGCTCACAAAAGCATTCTGTTTTGCAGGTCATTGGGATGGCAGCAATTGCCTGTGGTTTGGTTTCTATAGGATCGTGTAATGGTGACGTGACGTCGACCATACTTCAAACTATGATGGAGCGTTCAGAGACAGAAGTCAAAGACACAAATGCACGTAACTTAGCCCTTGGTCTTGGCTTGACCTTCCTAGGTAAGAGTCCTTCAAACTCTGGCTCAAAATCTGAATTCTCCTTACAACTTGCAATATGTTTCATTGAGAGTTGCTTAGAAGAATTCTTGGTATATCAAGGTGAACAGTGTTGATTACCTTTCTGCATGACTAGGTGTTGATGTGGTTTGTGCTCTCTTTAGAAACAACAATATTTGCCCTTTTTATTCAGAGGCTGCCTCATCAAAATATTTCTTAATTCTGTAGAAATTTGTTTGTTAACAACCCTCACTAAAGGAAATGTCAAGTAAACTTTGCACAAACTTGACCTGGCTTCCCATAAGCCTCAGTATAGCTCAGTGGTAAGAGCAGCCAACTAGGTCATTGGTCCAACTCCCTTTTTATTGCAAGTTCCATGGTCATGACTTATTACTAGCTGATCCTAACACATCTTTCTGTTTATCATTACACTAAAACAAAATAAATGGCTTGTGTTTATAGGAAAACAAGAAGCAGCAGAAGCTACTCTAGAGGCTCTGAAAGTCGTTCCAGAACCCCTTGGAAAGTGGGCTTCTATCCTTGTCGAAATCTGTGCTTATGCAGGCAAGTAATGCTAGCCTACAAAAACGGTGGTTTTAAACGTTTTTTTGTTTTGTATTGGGTAAACACACAATGTATTCAAACAAGCATGGTGGAAGTTTTCGAATAGCACTTGGCTTTTGCTCCACTGACCATCCTTACTTTTGGTGCTGTTTTTTTATGCCTTACAAGGTGGTTCTGTGGGTACATGAAAGCTATTGAGCCGTATTTTTCTGTGGTGCTGTTTCAACGTGGTTCTTCCTTTTGAGTCTGTGGATCAAATCCTAAAGTGTAACCATTCAAATGAGAGCTAGATTGTGCTGAGCAGCAATTTCCTGTGGTGCTGTTTATTATGCTGTACAAGGTGGTTTTGAGTTTTGAGTCTGTGGATAAAATCCTCAAGTATGACCGTTCAATTGAAATCCACTGAGCAGTACTTTCCTGTGGTGCTGTTTAGTATGCCGTTCAAGATGGTTCTAAGTTTTGAGTGTGTGGATAAAACCCTCAAGTATGACCGTTCGAATAAAAGCTAATTAGCCGTACCTTTCTGTGATCCTGTTTTGTTTTTACTTGTTTTTTTTTTCAACTTTGTGTTTGGGAATTTAGGGTGTAAATGATTTTGGTTTGCTTGCATTAGGTACCGGAAATGTTCTCAAAATCCAGGAGATGCTGCATATCTGCAGCGAACACTTTGAGCAAAAAGACGATGAGGAAAAGGAAAAAGACAAAGATTCCAAGGATAAAGACAAAGGCAAGGACAAAGTCGAAGGGGAGAAATCAGATGACGGCAGTCATCAGGGTGTGGCTGTACTAGGGATTGCCTTAATGGCCATGGGAGAGGAGATTGGTGCTCAAATGGCGCTTAGAACTTGCAACCATCTGGTACGTTGGTAAAAATAGGTGTTTTGTGTGTTTTCCTGTATGCCCGTGTAGTTTTCTGTTTGTTTTCCAAGAGAAGATACCTTAAACTCTAGATTGTTTTAACAGTAGTTTCCTTGAAGCAGGGTGAGGACCACAGGTAACAGGTCAGAACGCTCTTAGATCTCTTTCACTAGAGCTATAACACCTCCACCATAAGACATAACGCTCCCAACTCAACACGACTTAAGACATAACCCCTTAAGACAAAAGGTTCCTCTTCCCTTAACTTGAAACAAATTACTTTCTAATGTTTCCCAACGTGAACGAAACGGCAGAAATTTCTGTTAGCATAAAATGTTCGACCCATTTAACAGCCCTCATGCCTTCCAGTCTCTTTGTGCAAATGGTAAACCTCTTGCTGTTCGCTTTCTTGAGGTATTTGACACCTGAAGGTTAACAGCACTTTTGTCTCTTACTTCAGCTGCAGTACGGGGAGCCGGTGATACGCCGTGCAGTTCCTCTGGCGCTTGCCATTCTATCAGCCTCTAATCCTCAACTGAGTATCGTCGATACTCTTAGCAAGCTGTCGCATGACAATGATGCTGAGGTGTCACACAATTCCATCTTCGCCATGGGAATTGTCGGAGCAGGTTAGTTCTACAAACTTCTGTCAAGGGTTTCTGTGGGGGCGGGGAGGGGGGAGTCGGTTGTAGGGGGCACGTGGGTGTAAGGAACTGGGGATGTGCCACTGGTTCGGATATTTTCTGGTTGGGATTCTACAACCTCGATTCCAGGGTCTTTCATTTTGCCAACCCAGAGGGCTGGGGAAATGAAAGAGCCTGGTAACGAAGTTGGGGGTTCTAGCTTGAACTTTTTCTTTTCTCTTGCACCCGATTTTTCTTTTACGCGCCGCTTTTTCGCTGCTGGCCACAAACTTAAAGCCTGGAACAGGCTGGAAGTCTACAGCCATTTTTTCAATACCTTGGTCGTTTTCGTAACATGTCATTTTAAGCACTTGTTTGACAGTCCTGTGGCTAATAAGCAGCGGATTTAGCCTGATTCAATCATTTAAACTGTGGGAAACGAACGGAAGATTGCGCACGAGGAAGTAATATTGTGAGGGGAAAAAAGTGGAGTCAGAGGGCACGTCGATAAGAATTTGTGTATTTTGGGCAAACATTTGTGATTCAGGATTAGGAAACGATCAGTGTTGGTATGATGTAGTTGCTTATGTACCTTATTAATGACATTCGATAAGCTAGTCACGTGGAAGTAAAGTTACAGGAAACAAAGTTTGACTTGTCTAAACAACGACGTAAAGTGACCAACATAAATGTGGATGCAAAAAGTATTTGCCTCTTTCGAAAAAGGCCCGAGCTCCCTCCCCATTGGAAAGTGATGTTCAGTAATTTTTTTATTATTTTTTTTTTAATTCGCTTCCGTTCTCGCAGGCACCAATAATGCCAGACTTGGAGGAATGCTTCGGCAGCTGGCCATGTACTATCACAAGGACGCCAATAATCTGTTTATGGTGCGACTCGCGCAGGTAAGGCTTCACTCATGATTTTGGTTTGCTTTACTACGCTTTGTGATTGGTTGAAAATACCCGCGCCCCTTCGCTCAGCCAATCAGAAGTATAAGCAAAACCAATCATCTTGCTGGTATGCGTTTTCCCGCGCTTGGCGCCCGCTACATTCATTTGCTTCGAGTTCTCATTGGTTCGTGGGGTTGTTTACATGTACGTCTGTTGTGATTGGCTGAAGTGACAACTTTGGTTTTGGTTTCACGGCACGTCATTGAAAACTCCTCTAAGTTCGCTCAAGTTTGGTTTTCCGATCTGGACGGGAAAACTTCGCAACTTGCATTATTTTTCCATCGAAGAGGACTTGTTGAGATTTTTTCTTTGTAGTTCCAATTCTTGTGACAAACTAATTTTGTAAAAAATTGAGAATTTCTTTTGAACTCCCGATTCAAATGGAGCAAAGTCTAAACAATTTTCCAGAACATTTTCGTTGCCTCCGAAGTCGTTTGGAATATGCTTGATTTCTTCTGAAGATTTATTACAATGTTTTTTTGGAATATTTCTTAAGTTGTTTCAGTTTTGTAGGCAAGCGTGACCTAGAGGTTACTAAGCTGGACTTGTAATCCGAAGGTCTCAGGTTCAAATTATTTTTCCTCTCTGCCCCTTGCTGAATTTGTCAGTCTTCGGTGGTCCCCAATTCAGTTCCTGCAATCTTTGTGAGTAATCATGTGGGCATCCTCCAGACAAATGCGATTGTCGACTTAAAAATGTTTAAAATATTTGTTTCACATTCACCGCCCCACAAGCTTTCAGTTTTAACACAAGCTGCGTATAGAAAAAGTAACATTACAGTTACAATACAACACAATACAATACAAAATCCTTTCTTTAAACACGATAATGGTTCTGATCATCCTTTTCTGTGTCTTTCAGGGCTTAGTTCATCTCGGTAAGGGAACGCTAACACTCGGTCCGTATCACTGTGATCGCTCCCTCATGATGCCAGTAGCTGTAGGCGGTCTTCTTTCTGTTCTCGTTTCATTCTTGGATGTAAAGAATGGTAAGTTGTTACGTTAAAATGGTAGGTTGTAGGCTGGCTTTGCTTAAACCCACATGCTTACAGGGTTTATTCTTGGGTGCGGCATTCGGGATTTCTGCAGTATTGGTGCATAAAATTTTCTTTGGCATGTCAAACGTGGCGCATATCATTTCGCCAAGGAAGCCTTATCTCCTTTTTCAAAGAGATTTGACATTTGGTCAAACTTAGGCGGAAAGGTTTGAAGGAACACGTTTTTGGCCTTTCAGACTCCTCATGGTTTCCCGGCCAAGGGAGTACCAAGTTTCATTTTCACGTTTTCAGTCAAATCACTATTACTTATACCTATGGGAAGCGACCAACTCCGCTACCACCTTTCCTGCATTTTGAGTGATCGCTTGATAGAGTTTCGAATGTACGTGTATTATAATGTCAGTGCCATTCGTGCCTAAGCAGGGTCGTCTCGTGAACCGATTAGACAAATTCGTAAACTAATTTGTGAGAAAGCCTTAAACTAACTCGTAGCCTTCACACACGTTTCTATGTTGTTTTTCAGTGATCCTCGGCAAGTCCCATTATGTTCTGTTTAACCTTGTGTCTGCCATGCAGCCCAGAATGCTGGTCACCTTTGACACGGAACTGCGTCCCTTGCCGGTCTCTGTTAGAGTCGGACAGGTTAGTATAATGGTGAAAGGGTTGTGTCATGCAATCTCTCATTCACCATGTGTGAGAAAAACAATTGCTGGACGAGCCAATAAAGGATTATCATGCTTGGCAGTCGCTGTAATGGGGGAAGAGGTTATATTCGTTTCGCTGGCCGGCTCCCGCCGATTCCTTTTGCATGTGCAAAAACCTAACTGAGGCTGCTCGCAGGCTAACTTAGTTGAAGCCCACTAGAGCCTAGTCTCCTACGCAGCCGTTTTTGGTGGCGTCACGCAACGTTCAGCGTTGCGTGACTAGAGCCCTGAAAGGTAAATTATCAGAACCCATCCAGTGGCACATCCCTGTATAGCGTGTATGTGATTGTGCCCTTCCCTCCCTGTTGGCTAAGTGTAAAAGACCCGTGAACGATAGAGATTCATACAAGAAGGGTTGTTCTTAAGGCAAAGGCCATTAGTAGGTTGCTGTGTGATGACATCTCGATTGACATTGTTTCTCCATGAACATTTTTTATCCCTGATTTGTCGTTACAGCGAAGGTCTGTCTTTAAATTGATAACCAAAACTTTAACGACTACTGTTGTGATAAAAAAGCAAAGAAAACAAGATCAACAAGGTCCTAAAATCGCTCCCGCTTCTCATTGATACGAGGCGATATTGCTTTCTTAAATGCATCAATGCGTCCCACATGTCCCCAGTTGGATGTGATTATGTATAACAAAGCCTTACCTTTTCCTTTGCTCTTTGGTTCCAGGCCGTTGATGTCGTCGGTCAAGCAGGGAAGCCAAAGACAATAACAGGATTTCAGACTCACACTACACCGGTGTTACTTGCTTATGGAGAAAGAGCAGAGCTAGCTACAGAGGAATGTATCCTTTATACTTGATGATGATTGTGAACTCTACCACTACAAAGCACTTTATAACTCTCACCGCTCGTCAGCCCACACGCTGCAGTAGAAACCACCTTGTACAGCATAATAAACAGCACCACAGGAAAGTACTGCTCAGTAGCTTTCATTTGAATGGTCATACTTTAGGATTTTACCCGCAGACTCAAAAGCTAGAACCATGTTGTAAGCATAATAAACGGCACTGAAGGACAGTACTGCTCAGTAGCTTTCATTTGAATTGTCACACTGTAGGATTTCTTCTACAGACTCAAAAGTTAGAACCACCTTGTGTCACCACCTTAACTAACCTACACGCCTCAGTTTAACTTCTGGATAAAAAGGTCGATTGCTGCTGAGTTATAACTTGTCAAAAACGATAAACAACTTGACACAGTATTTTTCTTGACTGTAAATGATCAGACATTTCTCTCGCGCCGATTATGGAAGGTTTTGCCATACTAAAAAAGAACCCAGAGTACGAGAAGATGGAGGCTTGATATGTGCCAAGACCGTCAAGTCTGTAAATACGCTGCCGGCCTTTTGTTGATGGATAATCGCTAGACCATCTTTGAGTGCTGTCAAAACGTCTATAGACCTCTTTCAGGACTCAAACAAACTGCAACTGAAATTTAAAAAAAAGAGAATTGTTTTTTGCAAAATAAAATACTACCCTGGTTTCCCCGTGACTTGGTGTTATTTTCGCCATGATTCGCTCATCGACCTTGTGATCTATACAGCATACACAAACATTTTCTCGTCCCAGGAGCCACCTGTCCCACTTCCAAGGTTGGGGGAGGCCTACGCAAGAGGACCAGTCTGGAGCTGCAGTCTGGGGAACCGCCTGTCCCTCTTAGCCAGACTGGCGTCTCTGGGGAACGAGGATGGCGTAAGGCAAGTCTGGTCGATCGTAAGGTCAATCCAGAATTGAAGAGGACATCACTTGAAGACTAAGAGCGTTTTTTATTTGAATGTAAAAACCGTTGAGAATTTTCCCCGAAATGGAGCACTACTGGTTTTGCACGAACAAAATCGAACAGGACGATTACGTACCATTTGACAGAGACCGCTTTCAATTTGTATGGAAAAGCCGGTGAGAATATTCCGCCAAATGGAGCAGTATAATTTTTCCGCAATCAAACCACGTTTTTCCTCAAGGAGCATGGTACCGGAGTGTGATGACGCAAATGGTACAGTGATATTCCGATAATTCCGGTAAAGCAGCATGAAAAAAGGAATAGTTCTTTTTCTTTCCGAATTTTTTACAGTCAAAAGGCCTGTTCCATTTGATTTCCCGCCGGAACAACCGGTTTTTCTTTACTTATTGTCCAAAGTGACTCTCTGACAGTGCTGGCACGCTTACATTAAGCACAACAAAAAGTCTCCGACAATCAGTCCCAGGCACTGAGGACGGTTGAATTCGCCATATTTAACACGTTTAGTCACCCTGCTCAGTGAATGATGATATTTAACAAAAAGTGTTTGTCGTCAAAGATCCATCAAACATTCGTACAACAAAATTGTACTCAACAGTGTTGGAAGATGTTGAATCAGGGGTCTGACTGAGGCCTAAAGTAGCTCACATTTCCAGCTGGTCTCTAGTGTGTTTGTTTGAGAATGACGATACTGCAAGGCCTTGATCAAACCGATTCAACGTTCATGTAGCCTGTGAACAGGCTCTCTGGTCGGGGAAAGAGCGAAGAAAACAAAGGGCGACAGGGGAGGACTGGGGAAGGATGGAGGGGGAGAGAGCCGTCCTCTTCCCCAGTCTACGCTCGGCTCGCTTCGCTCGCTGATTTATTTTCGCGCTTTTTCCCTACTGCGGAGCCTGTTCACAGGCTATTGTGAATACCGTGACACCGGGTTTAAATAAACATTTCATCAATACAAATTTGTAGTCCGATAATGAAGGAGGTAGCCAAACGAAATCAAGTTTTTCTCGCGTTCGCCAAAGGCGGAGCCGCAAAGCGTTGCGGCCTGCAATAGTTAGTTACCAAGCCAATCAATGCGCAGACCTATAACTTGATGACAAAACTTTGAAACCTTTTGCATCCTTTATAGTACATGGATGTTTTTACAAATCGTTTTGTTTCCCAACATGAATGGACGAGTATCTTCCTTATTATGCGTTGCAGTGACAGAAATCTTTAGTTGCAAGTATTACTTGTGAGAAACTACTTTACTTTCCTTTTTACGGGGCTCTCTGGACGAAAATAGGCCAAGGAAAAAATAAAATAGAAGAAAAAGAAAATAGGTCAAGGTTTTTTGGGCCTGTGTGCAGGCTTGCTTATTAAGACATCGCGCGAGTAACGTGGAGGCGGAGCCACGACTCGCGAGCAAACAATATGCGTCTCTAGGGGTGCTTACCATTTACACAAACCATCCGGTTGGAAAATCCATCTACAAACATCAAATGATTTAACTTGACCTCACGGAAGAAGGAGAAGTTACAAAGTGTCGCAAAATCAGCTGAAGAGACACCAGCAACCAGCAGCCCATAATTTCTGAAGCTTTCCAAATGGAATGACGCGAACCATTTGATTTTCCATTTGATTTTCCAACCGGAATTCCCGGTATTTCCGTGTAAATTGTAAGCACCCTAGATGAACATTACTGGGGAAATTCAGAATTTTTTAAAGAAAGTTTGTAATGCACAACGCACCATGATATGGCGAAACATTTTATTTTTTAATTTAAAAATTTTCTACGACTCCACGGGTGTGACCGTGTGATCTTGTCGTTTTATACTCGTCACCTATATATCGTATCTACCTCATTATTCATGAAGACGATTTTAGGAAATCCATGAAAACATCTCGGAAGTAGTGAACCAGCGACTAATTTGCGGAGTGAAAGAAAGTTTCAAAATGCTTGTGTTGTGGGTATAATTCGATTACATAATTTTCGTTGTATGAACGTGCTTGTAACTTTACATATTTACATTTCTTTGATATTTTGATATTTACATTTCTTCTTTGATATCAACTGTCCTGAGGGGGTATGTCCGGCACATCCACGAAAATCTCACGAGAACTTTCACCCGAACATGGCGAAGAGTGGCGAAAACTTTCCGTCACGTGACACTGTTACTATAAAACTCCACTGACGAACAACGCGGGTGCAAACAAGTGCTGCGCCGTACAAAAGACAATCGTGGTGTAGCCTGAGAGCTAGTTGACTGTTTGTCAGTTTCAAGGTAGAATTATCTCTCCAATTTGTCCAATGCATCCGTAAATTCCAGCACATCAAACACGTTAGCCAGTTTGAAGTCTGTCCTGATTGACGAGTAGAAGAATTCTGGACTCTGAAATCAAACAAGAAGGTTTTGAGTTGAGCGTTTTATCCAAACGTCCAGCTTTAAATGTCATCATCATCATCAACTTTGTTTAAGTGTCAAAACTTCTAGCAAATCACAAGCAATCACAAAAGGCTTGGGAATCAATGGTAAATTGTAAGTCTTAAATAACCAAAAGGCTTTTTGGGAATTTCTTATTATTACTTACAATAGAGAGCAACACCTAATTAAGGAATTCGTAACTGGCATTGTTTGCCAAACTACCGGCCACACGAGGAGTATTAGAAATGTGTAGACAATATGGTGGGTGTACTTCACACCCTAAGACTACCCCACAGTAAAACGGGAGTCGTCATTATTTGGTAGTGAACATCGCAATAACCTTAACAAAGGTGTATGCACGACTGAAAGAAATAAAAAGATAAAATAAAAAATTAATTTCAACCTAACCTCTTTTCTCAGATCCTGCAGCCGCAGTAGCATCCGCCCGTCCAGTCTTTGCACGGCTTTTGAATCCAACCTGTTAAGAAACACGTTGATACCGAAAGGACAGTTCAATTAAAGGACCTATGTCACGGTATTTTTCTTCATTTTTCTGATCTGACAAAATTACTTTCATATTGAAGGAAACCTCAAAATAATAGTTTGCTAAGGTAGAAAAACACCAAAGAAGTAACAAGAAGTAATAATAAACCAAAACTAAACAAGGATGGTTATTACTGAGGGAGATTAAGACAGATTACGAATGACAACCTTCAAGATGCGTTATCCGTGACGTAGCTCCTTAAATATACTTCATTGGCGGCGGGTCAAAGTTGACATGGTTGAGTTTTTAGTTTCCTTTAAATTCCGACGGGATTCCCATGCAACATAAAAGTCAAACGACGAACAGCAGTTCTACCAGCTAACAAAGATCGAACGTCATAAAAATCGAATTCTTAGTCAGTTTGAAAATACAGCGTTGAAAATAAAAAAGAGAGTTTAATTTTGCTGAGTGGGACGATTACAACGAAGTCAGAAAACGATCTTCAAAACGCTTTACTTTTTCTTGGCGTCTAAAAATCGTTTACGGTTTTGACCTCTGTTGCCCTGGAATTACGCTGGAATTTAAATAATCTTAGACGTTTTTCTCACTCAACTTTAAACTTAACGAAGTGCATTGGAGCTCGTGTGAATGATAGGTAAATTACTGACCGGCTCTCCAAGCCCACTTCCTTGAGCCATTTTTTTACGTCACTATTTGTCCACGATCTGATGGTGGTCTGGGGAGAGGCATCCACAACATCCGCGGTCGCAGCTGCAATTCAACAAAAAATATATATGTCTTAGGATTGTTTTGACCGACATTTTGTTTGGGATTCCCTAACAGCAACGGCAAATAGTCATCAACGTACCCTTCAAGTTTCCCTTCGTTCTAATGAACATTTAACAGTGTAAAATGATTGCCATTTTAACATCTTTAATACTTCTCGTACCTTGAACAGTCTCCTGGACGACCATTTTCCCTCTATTTCCGAGCTCCTTAACAAGTTTTTCCACGTTATTGTCCAGTTTATGTCTTTCGCTGAAGTCAATCCAGAATTTTGAGCCCACTATAATGCCGAGCCATCCATCGGGCTTGTATTTATAATCCATCATCAGAGGTATGATGTCTTTATGCAGCTGATACGTGTATTCTGCCTCTAGAATATGGAAAGAACACCAAAAATCATGCTGGTAGTGCCTCCCTTTTTAAACGATCTATCTGCGGTAAGCCTAGTTCTTGTGCCCCTCTCTGTTTCTCGTAAGCGACTCACTCCGTACATCCAGTTTTTCCTCAGCCAACACTCACCCCTACTTCTCGTTTTTTCTCGAATAGCTAGGCGCAGTGCAAGTCACGCCATATTTATCTACTACCAGAAAAAATTCTGCTCAACTTGTGGGAACTTTCATCCCATGAAACACTTGCTCTCAAGTTAAAGGACTTAAAGCATGCGCGATTAGATTTGTTGAAAGTCTTAAGGAGTTCATGTTGAATCGATGAGAACTGTCTGAATACATTCTTTAAGTTTATACACTCAGTCAACTCTCTCTCAGCAGACACCACTGTAAGGCGGTCACCTCTCTAAGGCGGACGGACATACATGGCTGGTCCCAGCCGAATTTCACTGGTCTGTCTGCGGTAACTCAACTCTCTACAAGGCGGACATCTCTCAAGGCGGACAGACATATATGGCTGGTCCTGGCCGAATTTCACTGGTTTGTCTGTAACCAAACTCTCTACAAGGCGGTCACCTCTCTAAGGCGGACGGACATACATGGTTCGTCCCAGCCGAATTTCACTGGTCTGTCTGTAACTCAACTCTCTACAAGGCGGACACTTCTCTAAGGCGGACGGACATATATGGCTGGTCCCGGCCGAATTTCACTGGTTTGTCTGTAACTCAACTCTTTATAAGGCGGACACCAGTGTATCTAAGGCGGACTCTTAAAGCAAGGCATCGAGGGTGCCGCTTCAGAGAGAGTTGACTGTATACCGTTAATTACCTGATCTGCAGTTTGGACTTTCCTTGTATTTCTGAGACACACCAACCAACACGACAGCTGCATTCTCCACAGCTCTGGCCATGCTTTCTAGTGTAGAGCCTCCCATCTCATCAATGTCCATCCAAACTTTAAAGCCGTGTGCCTGCAGCTGGGTTTTCAACTGGATCATGGATTTTTGTACATCCCACTGATAACTGATCATCACATGCTTGGTATCTGAGGTAAAATAAAAATCATGCCGCCTTAACATTAGGGAACGTGAAAGAAATATCACTCAAGTTAACTGTCAAGTGAAATTCTTTTAATAGAGGGTCATCATGTTTTGGGGGGCGAGACGTGACACGAGGCTTAACATCAAAGTGGAATTTGCAAAATGGACATGGCGAGATGATAGCAGGGGGGAATCGTGTGTGATCTTTTTTAAGGTGGGGCGTGGGAAAAAAGTGAAATTTATTGAGTTCAAATGCTTCGGGAAATGTGAAATAATGTGAAATGGCTTCGAAGCAAAACGACGGTAACGTCCTAAGAGAAAAACATCCAACACTTTTGATTATAAAACTGTGTTTAAAAATAAGCAGCTGTCTTGCAGTGTTGTGTTGACTTCTTGTCTTCATCTGTGTAGTAAAAAAAAACAAACAAACAAAAAGATTTTCGAAAATGACGTCATTAACCATTTTAGGTTTTCAAAAAATGAAACTCATACACGGTTTGTACCTGCTGCTTCTGGTACTGTGACCGACAGCTGTTTCTTTTCTGCGTGCTTTTCCTTGCCCTGACATTCCCATAATGCACCAGCAGCAGCCTTTCTTAATTCGCTGTTATTTGACGACAGAAGTTTTTGCAGCTCGGGAAGAGCAGACTCATTACCCTTGATTTCTTTCTTGTTGTCTTCATCAAAAGCCAAGGTCCACAAGGTATTGCACGCATTTAATCTCTCGTCATCACCTTGAGCTTCTTGCAACATTGTCACAAGTATAGGGATAGCTCCACTTTGAGCAATCTGAAGCAAAAGTACAAGATGTTGTTTAAAGGAGGTCACTCCAGAAAACGGTGCATTTTTTTAAATCGCCAATAAAAAGATACCAGGAAGTTGAGTTACTGACCGTGGTTTCAGCTCGTTCCCAGAGCCCACGTTACCCGACCGCTGGTCTCGTTGAACGATATGACGTCCCGGACAAGCGGTCAGGGTACGATTCAAAATGGCAGCGCGCAGTGTTGAATTTTGGCCCTCTTTGGAGAGGAATTTCAGTGGGATCGGATGCACTTTAGAAGTTAAAACCACGGTCAGTAATTCAACTTAGTGTTATCTCTTTATTAACGATTTCAAAAAATACACCGTTTCTGGGGTGACCTTCACCTTTAAGTATCTTCATCCCTTTTGAAACGGAGGTTAACATTAATAACCTTTTTTAGAGCGCCTCTCGGTAATTTTTATCAGGTTTTTTTGGTATTTTTTAAGGTCAAGCATGCATATTTAAGTTAGTCAGATGAAGCAAATGATCCTCGCAGTGATGTACGCAATTAAAGAAATAGCGATTAAGCCTGAAAAAAATTTCGAGGCTTTGGACGGGGTTGCTATTGTAATACTCTAATCAACTGTAGCTCGGTTGGTTAGAGCATCACACTAGAATCGCCACTAGAAATTTTTTTCATGCTTAATTACAATTTCTATAATCGCACACATCACTGCGAGAATCATTTTCTTCATTTGATTTCATTTCAGCACTTCACTTATATGGTTTATCATATATTCACTGTCACCTCATTTAATCAATGTCAGTATTCTGTAATATCCCAGTTGTAAGTCCGCCGACTTATAGGCCCGTCTGTCCCGAACAAAAAACAACATTTTATATCCCAGTTATCGGCCCCCACAGGCCGCGTCCACACGTATCCGTTTTCCGTTTGACAACGAATTTTTTTCTCCGTTTTTTCTCCGTCCACACGTAGCGTTTTCGAGTCGCTTTCGCCCGCCCACACGAAAACGCTAAAACGATTCGAAGACGCAAATACCGCTGAAAGAGCATGCGCATGGCGCCATTCTCGTCGTTTCGCGTGTCTCTCTAGTTCGGAGATGTCGCAGTCAGGACAAATCCGCGTAGATCTAAGGGCAAGCGCAAGGCTGACTCGTTTGTTTGGACAGATGACGAAGTGGAACTGCTTCTTAATGTTACAATCGAATATGAAGTCTATAAGACCTCGGAAATGTCGATTGGGAATCATGCCAGACAAAGTACTCCGATATTCTGGATCTTTTTGTAGCACAGTATCCTTTACCATTTTGCATTGTTTTAATAAATAGGTTTGTTTTTCGCGCGGCTTTCTCGCGGGGTACGCTGGATCCAACACCGTGACTTCATCGTTTTCGAAAAGTTCCGTTTTCACCGTCCAAACGAAAACACGAAAACGAGGCTTTCAAAAGTTTCCACTTTGGAGAACGTTTTCGGTCACCGTTTTCACCGGTTACGTGAAGACGGAAGGTCAATCCGCAAAGAAAAAGTTGCGTTTTCGAACGAAAATGGATACGTGTGTATGGGGAGCCGAACCAGTCAATATTCCCTACATTTTTTGATGGTCTGTTGGACTTTTTATATGGTCAACTCGACTTTTTCTATGGTCAACTCGACTTTTTCTATGGTCAACTTCACTTTTTATCTGCTCAACTCGACTTTTGATATGGCCAACTAATCACTTTTTATATGGTCAACTCGACTTTTTATATGGCCAACTAATCACTTTTTATATGGTCAACTCGACCTTTTTTATGGCAACCTGATTTTATTTATACGGTCAACTTTTTAATTTTTAATGATGACCAGAATGCAATGCGCCCAAACTCAATCAAAGATGGCTGCCAGCCGTAACGAAGAAGACGTGCAGCAAATTTCTTCGGCATGTGCCATTGCTAAGCAGGCCCTCGAGGCCATTGGAAACCTGCAAAGAAATGACATTCGAAATGTAGCAGCGTTAACGGCTACAAACAGCTCTTCGACTAGCTCTATCCCGTCTTCAGGCTTGGGGTCGGTTGCAGCAGAGCTTGCAAAGCGATTTCCCAGTTACAACGCACGTGGGGGAACATCGAGTAGAAAACGACCACTGACGAGTAATTCTTCGAATTCCATGGCTCGTGGAAAGAAGAATGGGCGCCCCAGTAAGACCATCGTCCACAAAGACCTGGTGATAATTCCAAACCCTAATACCAGCCAAGTACCGAGTCATGTCAGCAAAGTGAAGCTGGAGGAAAGGGGCCTAATTATCCACCAGTTGCCTTTTAACAAAGATTGGACCCACCTAGACTTGAAAAGAAACATCGAAAGCCAACTTCCAAGAGATGATATTATGTTTGAATACCTTGAGGTACGTTTTCATGTATTTGTTTTTCTTTTTATCAAGGAAAATAAAAGAAATTAGATATTTTTAGGAACAAGTTAGAAACCACAACTTTTCTTAGACCAAAATGTAGACAAAGTAGTGAAGATAAAACCTTGGCCTAAAACAGAAATGGTTGACTAAAAGTACAGCATTTGGTGCTAGACAAACATTTGGCCAATTACAGCTAAGGCTTGTTAGCTGTGTGCAGTTTGTGTTTTCATTGTCAACTTGTAGTGTTACACATTTGTATAGACATCCGGGACTCCCACAGCGCGGGAAACTGTGGTCACGTGTCTAGCGAAGGAGTGTTCTGGAGATGCTTAGTGCGTATGTGGAAGTGCTACTTTGTGTGATCGAGTTGCTGGCCTTTGTGGCCTTTAAGAATACTACATTGGCGACGAGGATGGGATGGAAGTACAAGACATATTTGAAGATCTACAAGACCCTGGCCCTGTCCCAGAGGAGGGTGACAATGCTTACAAAATTGCCATTCGCAAGCTGGACTCCTACTTTCGAGTCGAGGAGAACATTCCCTACGAACGCCATGTTTTTCGCCAACTTACACCACAAGATGGAGAGACTGCTGACCAGTTTATGGTTCGGCTAAGAAAACAGGCCCGACACTGCAATTTTGGAACGAGTTTGAACGACAATTTGAGGGACCAGCTGATCGAGAAGTTAACGGATTTTGAACTCAAGAGAAAACTGTTGGAACAAAGGAATATTACACTGGAAGAGGCGTTAGATACAGCTCGTGCGTGGGAAGCGGCGGGGCGACAGGCAACAAACATGACGGTGAGCCCACCGACACCGCAAGTAGTGGAAGACAGTGTCAATGCAGTCAAGACAAGACAAGGAAAAGGGGATGAGAAAAGCAGAAAGTGCTACAATTGTGGAAGAGAGGGGCATCTGGCAAGGGACTGGAACTGCCCAGCAAAAGGAAAGAAATGTGCAAAATGTGGAAGGTATGGCCATTTTGCTTTGTGTTGTCAGGGAAAGAGTGATAGTTGTGGAAGCAAAAGTAAAACAAATCAGCGACGCCCGAGTCACAATGCTAACTTTGTGGGTGATCAAGGGGTATCCGATAGTGAGGAGGACTGTGCTTTTGCATTCGCAGTGACTGAAAATAGAGAGGAAACATGCAATGTAATCAGTTCTAAAGAACCAGTAGTAGAAGTAAGTGTTAGTGGCATTACAACAAGGGTTCTTATTGACTCTGGCTCGGTAAGCAACCTCATAGGAATGAAACAATATGAGGAACTTAAGGCACAAGGCCTTACTGCGAAGATGGAAGATTGCCACAAGCGGTTGTATGCGTATGGTGGAAAGGAGTTAGAAGTAATCGGTCAGGTTGGAGTTGAGATCTCAGCGGGTGACAAGAAGATAAATTCACACTTAGTGGTGACCAAGACTGGAAGGTGTCTGCTGGGCCATGAAACTTCAAGGGACCTGGGTCTGCTACGAATCGGTTTGGGTGCCAGTGGTGGATCGGTGCAATGCAATGTTGTCGGGGAGGACCTAGCCCCAGCTCTTCAGGCTAAGTACCCAAAGGTGTTTGTGGGTGTCGGTAAACTTAAGGACTACCAGTTGAAATTAAATGTTGACCCAGATGTGACACCAATAGCTCAGAAGCCAAGGCGTGTTCCATTTGCACTGCGAAAGAAAGTAACGGCGAAGGTAGAAGACCTCATTGCTAAGGATATTGTGGAGCGGGTAGATGGGCCGACGTCGTGGATTAGTCCGGTGGTGATTGCGCCGAAGGCATCAGGGGATATCAGGTTGTGTGTGGACATGAGAAAGGCAAATGCAGCTATTATTTGCGAAAGGATTCCTATACCAACTGTGGATGAAGTGTTAGAGAACCTCAATGGCAGTACAGTGTTTTCGAAATTGGACCTCCGTCTTGGATTTCATCAGATAGAGTTAGATGAGGGCTCCCGAGACATAACCACATTTGCCACACATGATGGACTATTCAGGTACAAGAGATTGAGCTTCGGAGTAAACTCTGCACCCGAGAAGTACCAGCAGATAGTAACGCAAGTGATAGCAGATATTGGCGGAGTTCAGAATATTGCGGATGACTTGATAGTACATGGCAAGAACAATGAGGAGCATGACAGGAATCTCCATAGATTGATGCAGAGATTGGAGGAGAAGAACCTAACCCTCAACGCAGAGAAATGTCAATTCCGAATGGACAAGGTGGTCTTCATGGGGCTCCTAGTATCAAAGTACGGTATTGGCCCAACAGAAGAGAGAGTTCGTGCCGTGTTTGAGTCGAGCCGCCCAACAACGCCAACAGAGGTTAGAAGCTTCCTGGGGATGGTTGGCTTCAGTGCACGTTTTATTCCCAACTTCGCGACCATTGCAGAGCCCCTACGGGCGATTTCCAGGCAAGGAGTACCCTTTGAATGGGGCAGTGAGCAGGAAAAGGCGTTTCAGAAACTGAAACAGCAGTTAGCCAGTGCACCTGTTCTAGCCTATTTCGACAAAGATGCACACACTAGAGTGATAGCCGATGCGAGTCCTGTGGGCCTAGGTGCGGTGTTAGTCCAGGAAAAGAATGGGGTGGGTCGAGCTGTTTGTTACGCCAGCAGGAGCCTCAGCAGTGTAGAGAGGAGGTACAGTCAGACAGAAAAAGAGGCGTTGGCACTAGTGTGGGCATGTGAGCGGTTCAACTTATACCTGTACGGGTTGCAAACCTTTGATTTGGTTACAGATCACGAGGCCCTGAAGGTGATCTACTCGAGAGGATCCAAACCATCGGCACGTATCGAGCGCTGGGTGTTGAGACTGCAGCCTTATAATTATAAGGTGTGCTATGTTGCATCAAGAGATAATATTGCAGATGCACTGTCACGTTTGACAACAATCCCTGCATCAGAGAAGTGTCGTTATGACGATGAGCACGTTCGGATGGTTGCCCTTAAAGCAGTCCCTATAGCAGTCAAGATTCAAGAGATAGAGAGTGCCTCAGCAGAGGATGAAGAGCTGCAAGCAGTGCGTAACTGCCTTGTTAGTGGAAACTGGGAGAAGTGTCCGAGGCCATTTGTCATGGTGCGTAACGAACTGACTTTCATTGGGCAAGTTATCCTGCGTGGAACGAGAATTGTGATACCCAAGGTGCTGAGACAGAGAGTTGTTGAGCTTGCACACGAGGGTCACCAGGGAATAGTCAAAATGAAGGAGAGGCTGAGGTCTAAGGTGTGGTGGCCGGGTATTGATAAGGATGCGGGACAGAAGTGCCGAGAGTGTTATGGGTGTCAATTGGTTACAAAGGAGACCATCACCCCACCGGTGAAAACAACCAGGATGCCAGAAAGGCCATGGCAGGATGTAGCACTGGACTTACTTGGGCCCATGCCAACGGGAGAATATTTGCTGGTCCTAGTGGACTACTTCAGCCGATGGGTGGAAGTTGACGTAATTAAATCTATTAACTCTGCAGTGATCATCAAGTGTTTAGATAAACAGTTCTCTAGATATGGGGTACCTAGTACCTTGAGAACCGACAACGGACCCAACCTGGTGTCCGCAGAAATGGAAGGATACTTGGAGGAAATGGGCATCAAGCACAGGTTGACCACCCCACTATGGCCAAGAGCAAATGGGGAAGTCGAGAGGCAAAATCGTTCCCTTTTGAAAGCAATGAGAGTTGCCCATGCTGAGAAGAGAGACTGGAGGTTAGAGTTGAACAAGTTCCTACTGGCTTATCGTTCCACCCCGCATGTAACGACTGGCAAAAGCCCAGCAGAATTATTGTATGGGAGGAAAATGTCCACTAAATTGCCAGAAGTTGCTGATTTGGAAGAACCTGAGAATCTGGGATATCAGCAAGCCAGAGATCATGATGCAGAGAAAAAGCAAATCGGGGCAGACCATGTTGACAAGAAGCACCAAGCTGCAGAGAAAGGCATACAAGAGGGAGATCTTGTGTTACTGGAGAAAAGGAAGGAGAACAAATTGTCGCCAAACTACGAGAAAGAGCCATATCAGGTGACAGCACGTTACGGTGATCAGGTCCAGTTAAAATCACCTCAAGGTGTGGAATACAAGCGAAACATCCAGCATGTCAAGCGATTTGTGACTCCAGCTATAGAGTCAGCGGAGCCAAGCCTTCCTGCAGTAGTACCATTTGAGCAGATGTGTGGGCAAGAGGCCACACCCAGCCCGGAGATTGGAGCAAGCCCTGTTGCAGCGGAGGATCAGAGTTCAATGCAGACACCGACAGCACCAAGGAGATCGGGGAGAGCTACCCGACCCCCGGACAGATTCAGTGACTATGTCACCACCTAAGGGTGGTTGCCATTTTGCAGTGACAGAAACTCTTGTTTGCTGCAATAACAAGAGTTTTCTGCAGTGACAGTATTTTGATTATGTTACATTTGCAAGAGTGCCCTGTTTACCTTATGGGACATTGTTGACATTGTTTTGTTGAGATTTTACTAAGAGTTCGTAAGCGAGGAAAGAGAGAGATGTAGTGTTACACATTTGTATAGACATCCGGGACTCCCACAGCGCGGGAAACTGTGGTCACGTGTCTAGCGAAGGAGTGTTCTGGAGATGCTTAGTGCGTATGTGGAAGTGCTACTTTGTGTGATCGAGTTGCTGGCCTTTGTGGCCTTTAAGAATACTACACAACTCCTTCGAAAACCACTCAGCAGATTTCTAAAAAATCACAAGGCCGTGAAGTTTGATCATCCAGGTGAGGGTGGTTCTGAGAACAGCTGTTCTCATTGACAGTTACTGAAAAGTAATTCCTTGCAAATTTGACTGTTTTGAACAATTCTGGGCTTTTCTTATTATTTTATCATTAAAAATCAAACTTCAAAGTTTGCGATAAGGATTGCTGTTATCTTCTGGCTGTAGTGAAGGCTCTAAATCTACTGTCTAAAACATTTCCACTTGAAACTATTTGACGTGAACTGAAAACAACATACCACATTCAAGAGACTTGTTAGCTTTTTGTGATCATAAATGTAAGCTTATCCCTTATAGGCTTGCTATGGAACCCTAGTAACTCCAAAACTAGCAAAGGGAGTGAGAATGGATGGTGAAAGGATAATAAAGCTGTCAGGACAAGGGAGTGTGTATATCAGATGTTTAGAACCCCTGGAAGAGGAGGATAAAGATGAAGAGGAAGAACAGCTTATGACACCAGCCTATCATCTATGCAGTGATGACTTCACAGAAAACCCAGCTGAAACAGGTTCTTCAACTTCAAAGAAGCAAGAAAGTGAACCTGTATCCACAAATCTGGGAGAGCCACTCCTACTTGAAGATCCAATGCCCTATTTCCCAGAAAGGTGGGACAGTCAGTCTATTGACAATAATTATGATTCTGTAGTTAATGTTAATGATGTATTTTCACCATTTGTACCATCAAATGATGGTGAAACTGTACCATCAAATGATAGTGAAACTGCACCATCAAATGAATGTGAAACTGCACCATCAAATGAATGTGAAACTGCACCATCAAATGAATGTGAAACTGCACCATCAAATGATGGTGAAGTGCCAAGTAAAGTTATAAGAGTGCACAGATTGCATGTAAGGGCTGATATGCTTGAGATCTTCTCAGACCCATCCATATTTAAGTTCAGTTTAAGTGCAATCATTATAAATCAGCTTGGTCATGAAGAAGCTGGACGGGGTATTGGGGTCTTGAGGGAAGTTTTCTCATCGTTTTGGAAAGATTTCTATGAATCACACATGTTGGGGGAGACTGAAAGAGTTCCCTATATCAGGCATGACTTTGACAGAAATAAGTGGGAAGCAGTAGGGAGGATACTTGTAAAGGGATACATAGAGAGTCAGTATTTTCCACATAAGATAAGCAAGGCTTTCCTTTCTGTTTGTCTTTTTGGGGAGGAGAGTATCACCTGTGAAATGTTGCAAGATTCTTTCAAGCATTATGTTTCTCAATCTGAAACCAAGCTCATAGAGGGCTGTTTGGCTAATACTATTGCTTGTGACAGTGTGGAGATGCTTGACTTTTTGTCAACATTTGATTGTAAACGGAAAGTCGTACCCAGCAACATAGCAGCAACCATTAGAGAGGTTGCCCACAAAGAGATTGTGCAAAAACCCCAATATGTGAGTGATTGTTGGCAGCCAATTCTCAGCCGCCTTAAAATCTATTTTCCAGATGTAAGTTCTTTAGATCAATTGTATTCCTCCATCATACCAACCAATGTCAAAGTAATTGCCCTACTCAAAGCCAGTCCAGCTACAGTAGCTGAGAGTGAGACTATTTCTCACCTCAAGAGATTTATTAGAGGGCTTGATGAAGCAAAGCTTACAACTTTTTTGAGATTTACTACAGCAGCTGATGTTATTGTCACTGACAGTTTGACAATATCGTTCACAGATACTGAAGGTCTTCAGAGAAGACCAATTTCTCACACTTGCGGTTGCACTCTGGAGGTGCCTAGCACATATGCGAGCTTTTGTGAGCTTAGAGAAGAATTCATGGCCATTTTGAATTCAGATAGTTGGGAGATGAACATCGTGTGAAGAATTATCACATGCCATAAAGTTACTGTCTGTATCGATTACGTTTCTCAGACTGCTAGTTTACTGTTGAGTAGTACTGTTGAGTTAACTGTTGAGTTAAATCATAGTTACAGCATTCTTGCCTGAAATACAGGAGATATCATTAAAAACATCTTTTTTTTTCTGAACGTCAACACAGTCATAATGTAATCAAGACTGAAACAACATTACATATCTTTTGTTGGGATTTTCGAACAAACAATCTCTATTGTAAACATCAAAGTTATAGTGATATAGTATCTGCTAATAAAGGCTGTTTTGTTTTGTGGCAGATTAAAGTATCTAGTCTTGTTTCTTTCTTGCACAAGCTACAAGTTCATAATGACATTCAGCCCAGTCTTTATCCTTTAAATGAAAGAAAACAGAATTCCTAAACATTCTAAGTATGTATTTTCACCACTTCTGTCATTTTCTTGCAAAGGGTTGCACTGATTTTCCAATAATGCAATCTGCTGATCAGAAAGTTGGACAGTTGTAGCTGGAACTACTACCTGATAGTCTTCTTCTTCCATGGGGAATGGGCCTGAGGGATCAAATCCGTAATCATGCATGCTACCAGCATCAAACACACTTGCAACTGCCGCATATCCAGAGTGTTCATTTTCAAGCATCCCAGCTGTATATAGCTGAAGAGGAGAACGATTCCCTTCGGTAGATAGGGGGTGGTTTTTCCACTGCCTTTTAAATTCCTGTAAGCACTTATTTATCCTTGGGATGAATGTGTAATGTAGTGCAAATAAGTGCATCTCATTGAGTGGATCGAGGAGGCCATTGTCCTCCAAGTGAGCAAATGTTCTTGCAAAGAAGCAAAGTACCCCTGAGTAAATATCTCTGTGGGCCCTCTCCACACGACAGTTGTGCACAGAACTACCAGTTATAATACTACCTCTTTCACAACCTCTCTGTTCTAACATAAATTCTGCCACTTTGAAATTTTCCATACCATAGTCGCTTCTCACTCTAGAGGGTAATCCATAACTGTTGACGCCTCCAACAAATTGTTCCAATACTGTATCTGCTTTATTGTTATTGCAGCAGTGTGCATAAATTATAATTCGGGAATATCCATCGACACACACATGAGTAATAAGCCTCCACCTTATAAGTTTGTGATTACTGTCAATGTGCCAGAGGGCGTTCGGAGTTGGAACATTGTACTTTCTTCTGTAAATTGCTGAACGCTATCGTAAAACGGTACCAACAGGATCAAGGGTCCGAAGACAATTTCTCACTCGCCATCGTTGAATGTTTAGTCCTCTACTTCTCAGAGCACCAAGCAGTCTGGCCTGTCCGATATTGGGTGTTAGTTCTTGGATTTCTTGAACAATTCTATCCAAATCAGAATCTGAAATCTGAGTCCAACTTGACTCTTCGAGGTCGGTCATGCCATACATCAATCTCCTCCTTCTAAGGGTGCTCTCACTTACACCAAGTAAGTTGGCTATCTTTTTCCATGGAAAATGCATTTCCCTTAAAAAACGTATTTGTTCTTCCTCAATGACATAACGAGGGCGCCAGGGACCACCCTTTCTGGAATCAGTTGGGCTACTGTATGCCCTTTCGCCAATAAAGCTTAAGTCTGACATTTCGCTTCTGCATTGCTGTAGCTGATCACTGATCAAGTTCCTGACTTTACTCAGAGTCAGGTTCAGGATTGACATGACATCAGTTAAATCGTCGTTACTTTCAATATCTGAGAGGAGTAACTGAATGGTCTCTGCAGCAGTAATCAATCGTTCCGCAGCCTGGTCAATATCCTCAAAAAGCAAGTTATTGCATCTTTCGGCTTCCTCGAAAGAGGATATTGTCGAAAGCAGTAATTTGAAATTCTCAAAGAATAAAAACAACCCGTGTTCGTTGCGTTCTCTTGCAGGGTCTCGAGCCATAATTCTTGCTGCTTCCTAAAAAAACAGAGACGATTGAGTTTGGGCGCACGACATTCTGGTCGTCTTTAAAAATTCGAAAGTTGACCATAATTAAAATAGATACTTGGCCATATAAAAAATAGAGTTGGCCGTAAAAAAAGTGGAGTTGGCCATATAAAAAGTGATTAGTTGGCCTTATAAAAAGTCGAGTTGAGCAGATAAAAAGTGAAGTTGACCATAGAAAAAGTCGAGTTGACCATATAAAAAGTCCAACAGACCATATAAAAATGTAGGGAATATTGACTGGTTCGGCGCCCCATACGTGTGGACGGGGCCTTAATCAGGAAAACTTCTCACAATTGTGTTACTTGGAATTTGTTTTGTTCTCAATATACTGACTGAAATGATCGATTTATTGTTATGTTAAGCTTGAAGATCAAAGATGCTGCAGCAAAGTTTGTCTCAAATTGTTTCCTAATTGACAATTCATTCTGAAACGTTTTCAACAACGCTGATAAACAAGTTGCGAGATTATAGATGTCACGGCCGAGGGTTCCAAAACCTTAACCGTATTTCAGACCATACTATGTGAAATTTTTTACATTAAATACAAATTTCACACAACGACGAAAATCTTTATCTATCAGGGGTAAAATGAGGAAAAAACGGGAACTGGCAAGAAAAGCAGAGATCCCTAACCCCATTTCAATTTATTTGCCACTACAGGCTAAAACAGGATAAAATTTACTTGGTAAATGTACATACAAAAAAATACAAAATACCGTTTTCTTGTTGTTATCATTGACTCCAATTTGCGTGAGACCTTCAGCAATCTCTGCAGCAGAAAAGCCTAAATATCTGTGGTTGGACATTCTTAACGCCGTTTTCAACAAGCCTGTAAGAAACTTGATCGGACCTGAAATGCATTATTAAGCATCACTTTTTAGTGGATTTTCTTTTATAGTAATATGGGGGAAATTTAATTAACAGTGAGAGCTCCGTTTAGATACAGCTTCCTAGTAGTTCTTTTAAATGTTTTCAATGTGACCTCCTCTTTTTGGTGTAGATAGGATGATCAACATGACATACAAAAATGGCCAGTGGCCAGTGATTCAGCCGATTACAACGGGGCAAATGGACCCAGACCTTTGGATGATGACACAGTTGCATTTATTAAAACATCAAAGCCCCATAGGCATTAAAAGGGGCTGTGGTGCCCTACCCCACCCCCCAGTAAATTGATGATCATACACTAATTGGGGTATCATTTAGCCATTCCACATACAGATAAGCCACGGTTTGGGCTAGCTTGTTCGCAGAGATCACAACAACTTCAACTGCAACTATGAACTACTACTTCATTGGATTTACTACGGTTATTTATATGTTACAACTGATGTGAAAATATTTAGGTACGTTACTAAACAGAAAAGCATACGAAAAGGTGTGTGCACAGCTAAGCCTTGAATCATGCTGAACAATGATGAATAATTGTGAGCCATCGACAAAATAGCATCTAGAATCCTAAGCTTTGCAAATAAACGTCAGCGATACGAGCATAAGCTACTTGATACCTAATTTCACAACACTTTTAGTCTGTACGGTGAACGTATTAGTCACGACATGTCACGCCATGTCACATTCACTACATTGGCATGACTTGACAGCCGGAGATTCCTCATACATTTTATTCATTTGGTATCATTCATCTACAAACCTTCTCCCCGCACCCTTCTTCTCATGACATTATAATCACCTGATGAGATTGTGGTGTCCAGCCTTCCTCCCATCCCCTGTCAACCACCACCTCGATACCCACAAATTTTTATGTAAAGGAAAAAATTAATTTGAGGGTGTTACCTTCATCTGCCATGATTAAATGATTGTTCTCTTCATCAATCAAATATGCCAAAACAAGCAGACTCTTGACGGCATAAAGTATTACTTCCGCTTTGAGGAGAGGAATAAGCACATTTACAGCCTGACATGCAGCAAAATTTTTCCTTGTTGGAACACGTTTTGACAAGTTATGAAGGATTCCCATAGTTCTAGACAGCATTTTACCACGCACTGTGTATGTAGAAAGCTGCTGTGTTTCGAGATTCTGTTAATTAAAGAAATAGTCTGGTAAGAAATACTAACAAAACAATATAAGCAGCCCTCTCAGTGAAAGAAAAAAATATTTTAATGTTTTGTTCATTGCATGCATTAGTTTTTTTGTATTAAAATAAAGTTTACCAAAAATTGTTAAAACAAAGACTGTATTTACAATAATTGCAGCTTTCACAGTATTTGTAATTTATCTGTTCTCTTGTTAACTATAGAACTGTAAAGGTTGCTTCAATGCATATTTTCATGGCTAGCCTGACATACATATGTTTTGCCACAATCTTATTGGGCATTGGTGCATCAATAGTAAACTTCTGCATCATCAGCACCATCTTTCCTCAATTCAACTTTTATTTTCCTAAATACTTGGGAATTATTTACTAATTCCCAAATATTTTGAGTAAATATGGTACGTTATGTCACGATGGGTTATGGTTAGGGCTCTCAAGGCAGTAACTCATTTAGCTTCATTTGATCCTTAAGTGACTAAGAGAAGGGGGCTTCTCTGCGCTAGTAAGATTAAGGGCATTGGAGATGCAAGGTGGCTGTGAAACTCCTTGTATATTCTTCCAAACACATGAGAGACTCGGTAAACTAGTGCTCATTGAATCACACACAACAATTTAAAGCAAAAATTGTACCATCTAAATCGGCCCTCGCATTAACTATCTTAGACAGTGCAAGTCTACTGATTGAGATGCCATTGTGGTTGGAAATATCTGAATTATTGTATATACACAAGAAAAAATGTGGAAGACCGCTATAGAGACTGTTATTTTAGTGTCACAACGAACTCAGTAAATATGACTCGCCACGAGTCTCCCAGTAGCTCAGTGGCTAGGGCGCCCGACCAGTGTTACGGGAGGTCATGGGATCGATTCCCGTCGGGGACTCAGATTTTTTCTTTGTCCCATGGTCGTGACAAACTGAATATTCCATCTTTCTTAAAATATAACTATTATCATTAAAATGTGTAGTTCCAGAAAAGTCCATACCCACCCCATGGAAGGTCATCGGAATTTCCTAGGGCGGGGGGGGGGGGAGTCTCAAAAGCCAAAATTTTACAAGCAAAGTATGAAACTAGACTAGAATTTCTTGGGGGGGAGGGGGAGTATGGATATTTTCTGGAACTACACAACAAAAATAATGATAATAATAATAATAACAATTATTTATATGCCATATATCAGGTGGAATGCTGAAAATGGTATTACCTACACTGTAAAACCTCTTTAATAGCTCGACATTTGGGTTGGGGGGGGGTAGGAGTAAGGGTGGGACAGAGTCACAAAATTAGACTGGCCAAAAGCTTGTGCCTTTCACTACCCACTAAGATGCCCTTATAATTACATGAAAAATAAATGTACAAAACGTTTTTTGGAAACAACACTTTTTTTATTATTTCTTAGTTGTAAATTTACAGCAGTTATGTGGGGCACCGTGGTTTAGTGGTTACACCACTAGACATCAGAACTGAAGGTCAGTGGTTTGAGGCCTGGTCCTTGCAATCTTGTTGTTTCCTACATGACAAACTTCCCAGGTGTGTAAATGGGTACCGGCAACATACTGCTGCAATTAATACCCCCAGCAGTACGTTGTCATTACCCATTTATACACCAGGGTGGCAAGAGATAATGTGGAGTATAGCAGTAACCCTGCAGTGGTCTAGTATCCCATCCAGGGGGTAAGTAGCAATATTCTTAGTTGCTACAGATAGAAACCAGGTTAAGCTCCAGCCAAATGATGTGGGCCTTGACCTGAGGCTCATGTGTGACTTTACCATTGCAATATTTAATTTAGCATTTTGCAACATAGAGTGGGTTAGAGTGAATAAGTATTTATTATTAAAAACATTTAAATTCAAGTATACCTACCACGTATTTGACATTGTGAGGAATTGAGTCCTGCAGCTCTCTAGTCATGTCAACAAGAAGAGGCACCATACCAGCTTCATTACACGCCAAGGAAAAAAGGTCATTAAGGTCTGAAAAATTTAGAACTGCTGCCAAAAGCTGGGAGATGACTTCCTGCGACATTTTCAAAGAATCTTTCTGTTCTTTGTCGTCACCAAGATTCTACAAAAATGTTTGAGGAAGTGTTATTCACAAATGTGTGTACATTAATGAGATGAAGTCATGCACCTTAGTTAGCAGGGGCACCTAATGACAAAATTTTGGCAGAATACTTCAAATATTTTTTCCTGGTTTGTTGGATTGTTTTAAGGCCTTTTAAAGGGATATTTGTGAAAGCTAAGACAGGTTGATCTGTTCGGATTCTTTAGCTGAAAATTTAAGTCGCAGAAAATCTTAGGGAACAGAATCGCATTCGCTGAATTTCCGAGCTGCTGTTGGCTTGCCAAAAATGCTAGCTGACATTAATTTTCAAACTCTAAAAGAGGTATTTGTCCACTCCGAAAACAAAAGAAACTAATCTTTCCATGTAACGAAAGTTTGAGGTGACATTTTGCCAAAGAAAACTCTATTTTTTTTTATCACAAGTAGATCCAAATTTCTGAGAAGACTAAGGTGGTCCTCTGAACAGATATTTCACCGAAACAATCGGTTAGATACCCCTGAGTTAGCAGTTGATGACTGTGCAATAAGTCTGAGTGATATTTTATTGATATATTTTGAAAATCAAGATTAACTATGAAGTTTGCAAAGTCAAGCCAAATGTTGGTAAACATCGCGTAATATATCTTTGGACATATATGTTAACTCGAAATAAATTTTATAAAAAAATATAATTTCACCTCATGATCAAATTTCTTGAACAGGATTTTCCTTTCTTAGAAGCCTTATAAATCAGCAATTCAGTGGTTCTTTTGCATGAATTTGAGACTTATTTTCAAAAATTACAGTCTTGTCTACTCAGTTCTCCTAAAAGAGCCATTTTAGGCTTGACAGGTCTTCATACCTAATAAATTATTGTTTTTGGTATGCTGGACTGATAGGGGTATAGAATGGTAAATCTGAGACTTTGCGAGACATCAAGTCCCCTGTTTAAAAATCAGAGACCAAGACTTTCTATCAAATCTGAGTCGGAGACTTTGACATTCAGGCTCACAATGAGTAGTTCCAGAAAATATCCATACTCCCCCTACAGAAGGTTTTTGTTTTGCACCCCCTCCCCCCTCAGGAAATTCCATTTTAGCTTCCTACTTTGCTTCTAAAATTTTGGCTTTTAAGACCCCTTCTCCCCCTAGGAATTTCCAATGGCCTTCCATGGGGTGGGTATGGATTTTTTCTGGAACTACACAATAGAGCTTGTAAATCATGATCAGCTTACAAATTTGCAGCTGTTCTTGTGTTGGTTATTTATCACAGCTGACAGAAATATAAGCTTACTAGACCTTTGCTTCTCTTCCTCGTCAAACTGTGATCTTCAAGCTACGATCGGGTACAATCTACGAGACTGCGATGTCAAACTTATCAACATTCAAGACTTTGAGAAGGTCCAAATTGGCCCAGGAAATGCAATTCCAGCTAGCTAGGCTGAGACGAAAAGTTGATTTTTGGTGTGTTCAACAGTCAGAAAACCCAATCCAGCCCAGGCAGATAACCAATATAACCCCATAAAACTAACCCCTTTTTCATAAAATAATACATGCATCACCACCTTTAGTTACCTCCATCTCGCCACTTATTCCTGTCTTACAATCTTCCTCCAAAATTCTTTCTTTTTTCAACATCTCATCTATTTCTCTATCCCATGTGGTCAATTGTGGCATATTATTTCTGCAATCGACTATTATTTCATAAGCAAGCTTAGGTGTTCCTATAGCCACAGCAAACTCTGTCAAGATAGTTCTGCTTTTGGGAGTCTTGTCCCTGAAGTACACATTGAATAAACCTTTAACCTGGTAGAGTGTCGTCTTTGAACTCAGATTACCACTGTCCAAAGCATCCTTCAATGCCTCATAATACCTCTTAGTTTCTTTCAAAATTGTCGCCATTTCGGGATTTTTCTGCCTAAATGAAGATAGTAAACTTGACAAATCTGAACTCGAAGGAGAATTAGTATCTTGTGTTAGCAGGTTTTGATCTTTCGCGATCACGGCAAGGTTACCCTCTTTCGCAGTGGAGCCGTTGAAATTAGCCACAGTTTTAACATTTAACCTAGCCGATGTAACCGGTAAATCCATTACGCCTCTGTCTTCGGATCCCACAGCCGCTTGAGAAGGTTCCTCGCGCAGTTCCGCGTCCATCTGATTATCACTCTTTATATTATTATTATTGACGGCATTCAAACTCGTATCGGCTACGACCAACTTTGCAGTGTCTTTGGAGCTTCCACTACCCATCACTCAACAGATTTGACAATTGAGAGCTCAAATTCTGATGACACTTGAGTATTCTTGGATTCCGTGACCATGTCGCCATATTGTCGTGATGATTTGATGATTTCCGCTGTGTAACCATGGCTTCACTAACACCCCCATCCTCTCCCTACCTTGGTGGCCTTGGTGGAAGGTTCGTTTTAGAGGCGCTTAACTAATGCCTTTCAGTTCGACGATGCGCAGTTGGAAATGTGAAAAATACGTGGCCTTCGCACAGACCCCAACTTCTTGTTAAAAATGACTCTTTCAGCTTAAACGTTACGACATGCCCAAAGTCAAACTTTACGGAAGCAACACTTCATTCAATTAGTTGCTTAGCCCTTACTTGACAACAGGGAACTTAAAGAAACACGACGGCGACGGCTAACGAGAACGACAGAAAACAAAAGGTTTAATATAACTGGCAAAACAATGACTCTGCACGGGCGATAAAGATTTTGGTACATTTTTTGCCGTCCTCTGCAAAACAACATCGTGAAATGACCAATTTAATGTTTTATGTAAAACGTGAACACATGACAGTGAATTTTCTTTTTTCTACCTGAACTGTAACGCCGCCCTTACAGAGTCAGCTCCCGGATTGTTCGGCTACATTGGACAGATTGAACAAGTTGAACTATCGCAAGGAAGTTTGAAATATTTGGAAGTCATTTTTAAAGTGACGTTTTCATTGGCGTTGTAGTCGTGGTTGCTTTTGCTCCCTAACTGAACAAGGGAGAAAGTGGTTTTATTTTCAAGGCAACAGACATTCCTGAAGAAGGACGACTTGACGAGGAAATTTGCTCTTGCAGGCTACGGGGCAAGATGTATTTATAATAATGTTTATACACATTCAAAAGTTGCAATAAAATAATCGACAGCCATTGCTTCAAAACGTCAATGTATTTACAGTTTTTTACACACGTAAATATAAATTAATTAAATATCAGGCATAACTGAAAAAATAGATTGTGATTTCCTCTTGCAAACAAAAAATTAAAATAATTTTACAGAATAACGAATAACCGAGGATGAAAGGAGTCTGCCAGTAGATGAACATCTTTCGTATCGTGTTTTCTTTCATTTGGTTTATAAACGTCACTGTTTTTATAGCCTGCGTACCAAGCGCTTCTGTGGGCATTTTCCGCCCGTTCGAGGCATTTTTCGCCTTTTAGCCGCGCGAGAAAAAAGGAAGGAGTGGCACTTTTTTGAACTTGCCCTAATTTTCGAGCGGCCAAAAAGCGAAAAATGCCTCGAACGTGCGGAAAGCCCCACGGAAACGCTTGCTTTGCAGGCTACTGTATTTACATTTCTTACACGCACTACCCTCAGGGGCGTAGCTACCTGTACGCACGGACGCACGTGCGTACCTGAAAAAGTCAAAATTTAAAATAAAATGAAATGAATAAAAATGAAATAAATAAAAGATAATTATTTTAAAAAGCACAATTTACCTTAAGTCATTTTTTTCCGCTTGTTTCTTTGTAAAGAGTGAAACGCGTTTTGGTCACCTCGTTTTATAGCGTAGGGCACATATTAAGTCTATGTAAGTGCTTTTGCAAGGCCGGTCAAAACCAATGTGACACACAGCGGCAAAAAATCACTCATTTGTGTATAAGAAGAAACTCTGAGATACCGCCAACATGTTCACTTTATTAATGATAAGCGATCGGAGCGCTTCAATGATCCCAAAAAAGCAACTTACAAAGAATTTTACGACTTAGTTGTCATTTCATATCAAGGAATAACGCATCCGCATAGTGATGATAAAGAAAATTTAGGACTTGAGGGGGGTGGGGGGGAGGGAGGAATTTGGAAAATTGTGCGTACCTCTGGAGAAATCCTGGCTACGCCCCTAACCCTCGGCGCCCCCGTTTCAAGGCTCAAGTTCGTTTGAGAAAAGAAAGAAAAACATCTGGGACCTGGGTATACACAAACATAAAAATAAATTAGTTAAATATCACTGAGGAATAACTGAATAAATATCTTGTGACTTTTACTTTCAGACATAAAAAAAATGAAATTATGAAACAAGGGGGAAAATAGTCTGTCAGTAGATGAGCATCTTTTCTTTTTTTTTTTCTACAAAAAGGTCCCAGAGAAATTCCTCGTGTGAGGAACAAGTTTGAAGTGGTAACATTGCCTTCTTTTACTGATCTGTACCATGAAGGGGATGCTCTTTACGTTTCAATAATACCCTATTTACTCTAAAGAGCGCCGCCCTTGAATAAGCGCCACATTTAGGAGAAAAAATATTAATACGCCCCGCTCCTAGGCTCAGTCTCCAGCCGTGAGTGTCTCAATGCGCCCGCGAATCGATAACCAAAAGCTCGTGATGCGATTATCACGAGACTGGGCCCTGGGACTACACCAAACTCTTTGACGGATGTTGAGCTGTAACTCCACTGACCGACGCAGACCGCAAGTGCTGCACCATGGAAAAGATGTTGGCTGACATGACTTGTTAATCCTTTGGTTAAAAGGTAGAATCATCGCTCTAATTTGTCCAACTCATCTGTGAATTCCAGCACATCAAAAAGGCTCACCAGTTTAAACTCGGAAGTAATTTTTGAGTAGAAGAATTCTGGACTCTGAAATCAAAGAAAAAGAAATGTGCAGTAAGGACTTAATTAAAATTTTATTACCAAGCTCTCTCGCTTCTGAGTTGGTGGTGCTTGAATTCGACCCCACCCCAACCCTCTGCCAAAATCAAGATACAAGATGGACGTCATTATCAAGTTGAAATAACAAGTTCCTTTCAACCTCCTTTCTCAGATCCTGCAGCCTCAGTAATATCCGGCCATCTAGTCTTTGCACGGCTTTTGAGTCCAACCTGAAGAGAAAATAAATCAATATATACATAAAAACAGTTGCATTTCAGTACATAAGTCACTAAGGTATGTATATATTAGTTACTAAGGTACATAGGTCACATTAGCACATAAGGCTTATTAGTCACTAAGGTATATTACTGGTTTTTATATTGGTATTTATATTGGTATACATTGCTGTACGTATTGGTACATATTGGTATTTATTGGTTGAAAAACACCTTTACACCGATTAGTTTCCACGCGTTCCAGGGGTGTTTCCGATCAAGAGTCATGTAATAAAATACTCAGCCAACGTAATGTTTCTCGAAACTAAGTCAAACACCGTTGTCACTGACCCTAGCTTCTGTTTGCTCGATTAGCTAAGGCATCGTGAGAGGCCGCTAAAGGCCAATGATCCCAGTCAATATCTTAACCCTTTCACTCCCAAGAGTGCCTAAAATCAAAATTCAAGATGAATCCCAAATCAGTTTGTAAAGTAACTAACTATAAATAGTACCATGTGAAAGTACTGCTAACGAGGTTTCATTTGAATGGTCATACCATAGGATTTCATCCACAGACGCAGAAGTTAGAATCACTTTAATGTCTCCTTAACTGACTCTACGAGTGAAAGGGGAAATGTTACTTACATTGTAATTTCTGGAAAACTTGAAAGTTTCCTTTCCCTTATTTGTTGAAAAATTAAAACCACTACTAGGTTCACTACACTATGAAATTTAAATCACACTCTGAAACAAACGTCTTCAAAAGCCTTTGAAAAGTCACGACGTCTGGTTATAAAATTTAAGTCAGGCGACTGCACTTGGAATTTCGTTGACTTTTCTCATTTGAGACATCGTGCGTTCAGTTACAAAGTTAAAAACCTTCAATGTTAAATTACTGACCGGTTTGCCAAGCCCACTTCCTTTAACCAACTCACAACGTCGCTATTTGTCCACGATCTTACGGAGATCTGGGGCGAGGCATCCACGACATCCACAATCGCCGCTGTATTTTAACAGAAAGTGTAACAATCATATCACATCACAGCCACTAAGATTTGGTAACTGTGTGTATTTGTTATCAATATTTGGTTTGGACCGACCCTCTAATCATTAGCAACAGGGATTTAGGGCCCCGAATAAACTGACACAATATTTTCATTCAACAACGTTCAACACTGTTGAATACGACATGTTATGGCAATCAAATTCCGTTCAACGCCATCCACCATCATTCACCATCATCTAACATCATTCCACATGGTGGCCAAACTTGTGTAACATGTTGAATTCAACAAAGCTGAACGTTGTTGCGTGGTAATGTTGTCTGAGACCTGACATACAGAGAAGAAAAAGAATGCGATTGGTTCGATCACGGAAAAAGAGTTTGTGTTAGGTTAAGCAAATTAGACGTGAACGGTGGAGCTTTCTTGATCTATTTACTACTTCACTAGTCCGTCTTGGACTCCTAAGGGTGTCTTTTCCCCCCCAAACATTAGTAACATCGTTTTAATTTCCATATAATTGCACGTAGAAACATAAAGAGGTTTTGTCGTATCTCATCCTCGGAGACCCAGGGGCAGATAACCGGTGGGAGGGGGGGGGGACACTTGACCTAAGTTTAGGTGTAGGGGGTGCCGGTGAGGGTTTGAAACCCTCACCCTGTTTGGGAAAAAAGCAAAAAAAAAGAGTCCTAAAATACCAACCCCATGTAGAATAACACTTTCCATTTTAGGGCCCTATTTAGGGCAAACAACAAAATACACACTCTCTTGTTTTACACAATTTTTAAGTGTTCCAAAAACCGGCAGAAGTCTCCGATCTAGGACTGTTAAATACTGTATAAGCCACATTTAATGATGACAATCGTGCAACCATACCCTTTGTAGGAGAAGTTCAGACACTGTTTTGGACAGACCCGCATAAACTTGTATACTCTGTTCAGGACAGAGAGGCCAAAAACCATATCCTGTCCAGAGGCACATCCCCGTATAGGCCATATAAGGGAGTTCCCCTCCGGGGCAGATAGTAAGGCAAGAGCAAAACTCAAACGAAAGCAGGTTACCGTAAACAGTGCTGAATGATTGCTGTAAAACCCTCTCAAAACCCTGTACCTTGAGCAGTCTCCTGTACGGCCACTTTCCCTCTATTTCCGAGCTCCTTAACAAGTTTTTCCACGTGAGTGTCCAGTTTATGTCTTTCGCTGAAGTCAATCCAGAATTTTGAGCCCACTATAATTCCGAGCCATCCATCGGGCTTGTATTTATAATCCATCATCAGAGGTATGATGTCTTTGTGCAGCTGATACGTGTATTCTGCCTCTAGGATATGGAATCAACAACAGAAGTAATGAATTTCATCAAAATGCGTTGATGAAGCTAAATAGCTACCCTCGTTTTTCTCAAGTGCGGGGGTGTCTAGGCTTGAAATCTGTCTTCATTTTAACAGAGCAGCTTTAATTGTTCATTTAAACAGTCGTATCGTGTTCAGAGTGCTAGGAGACGAGAGAAAGGAAAAGAAAAGGCCGCCAGGCAAGCAAAAACGGAACTGAATGTTGACCCCATACTGCCTCTACATTAGAGAAATAACAATACAGACAGGAATTTCGTCAAACTGCCTCGATGCTTAAACGAATTGAAATTTAAACTCTACACTCTCAGTGAGGTCTCTCACTGCTGATAAGCTACTGAAAATGTTAAGGGACCATAGGAAAAATGAAAACGAGTAAAGAAAAAGAGTATAAATGGAAACTAACAATCAAGGGCTCAAGGCAGATGGATTCTTGGTCACAAGATGGCTCAGAATATAATTTGCTTTTACGCTATTTGAACACCAGGAAGCTATAAGGTTCGTTTTCTTGAACTGTGGTGTAATGGTAAAAACATGTTACAGTCAGACAACTTTTTGGATTGCAGAAAGCGGGTTGATGCGTATAAATTTAATTTGCCTTCACAAGGGCTACTGTGGGTACATTATAGGAGTTCCACCATAAAGCTGAAGGCTTTAGACTGAGTTCCAAAAGGCAGATTGACGTGATGGCACTCAGGAAATAACTGTCTACCTATTGCCGCAGTAATTGACAAAATCGATATCCTTATAAAGCACAGAATCATTTTGTATCTTTTCAGTGGACCACTGGTTGCACTAGAATTCGGTAACCCAAGGAATAATGTTAACCACACACAAAAAAAGTAAAGATTGTTAGGGAACCTTCTTTAACTTTCCAGTGAACAAGCCTGTTAATTTTATTTGAAAGTACCACCGAGATTCACTAGTGTACCACTTCATCTTTTAAGATAGTTTATAGTAGAAAAGGTACTATGAGGATGGGTCCTCTTCTAGGCCATGATTTACGACATTGATAGACAAGAAGGTGGAAGGATTGCAAAAAGAATGCATTGGTGAGACGGCTAGACCGTTTGGGATTTGACTCAAGGAGACAACAACATTAGAAGAGCATCAACAACTGCTGTGGGTGATCACCTCAGGGACACGGGGCGAACCCTTGACTTCTCTTCCTCCTTGATCATTGCAAGGGAAGATAATACTCTCAAGAGACGAATAAGAGAGGCCATCGAAATACACTGCCAGGCCCCAACAATGAATCAAGACAACAGATATGAGCTCCTGGTGATCTATTGGGACATTTTGTCACGTGTTTTTCACCATCCTAAATCACGTGACAAAACGTCAAACTCCATCACTAGATAAAGATTCCCTGACGGAATCGAAAGCTCGTGCTTTACATAAATTTTGGATCCTGTTCAAGAAACCTGATTTGTTCTGATTCAATATGACAGCATCAAGTACTAATTTCTTCACTAGCATTTCATTTATTTAATCACCTGATCTGCAGTTGGGACTTTCCTTGTATTTCTGAGACACACCGACCAACACAACAGCTGCATTCTCCACAGCTCTGGCCATGCTTTCCAGTGTAGAGCCTCCCATCTCATCAATGTCCATCCAAACTTTAAAGCCATGTGCCTGCAGCTGGGTTTTCAACTGGATCATGGATTTTTGTACATCCCACTGATAACTGATCATCACATGCTTGGTGTCTGAAATCAAAAATACAGATTTAACATAGGTTTGGCGAAATGGAGGATGGAGCTTAAAATTGAGGCGGGATACTATCTTGGTTACCCGTTAAGGACCAACTCTATGACCGCCAAGCTATTATGGCCTTAAAAGGCATGATCGGACATGCCCCTAAACATCTAACATTCCAATTCATTACCCGTGAGCAAGTAAGCAAACATATAACTAGGAGTGGCCAAAAGCTAAACATTCCTCTTTTTAGAACAGCCTCCCGGCAACGAACATTTTACTATAGAACTATTGGGCTCTCGAACAATTTAGAGTCTTCCTTAAAATCAAGCCATTCAGTTCAAGTTTTTAAACGTCTTTCAAAGAACAAGCTTTTAGACAATTTTGTAAATGCTCCTTAGGCTAAGGATTGTAACAAGTAATAAGTTAAGTTAAGTATTGTAATTTGTAATAAAATAAGTTAAGTATTGTAACTAGTAATAAGTTAAGCATTGTAATTAGGCATTTTATTGATTGTTCCTGAAAAGCCTCCTTGGGGAGGAGACAATAAAGTATGTATGTATGTAATTTTGAGAGCATTTTCCAAAGCTTGCTAAAATTTGATAAGTGACTCTACTCACACACAAAATGCTCCTAGAAACCCAAGAGGACCAACTAACTTGAAGGGTGGGTTATAATATGATAACACCATGGTGAGACATGGAATGTGTTTTCTTTTTGCTTGTACACATTGGTTCTGGTATTAATTCTAATATTGGTGGAGAAAGAAGTACAAGCAATTTTTTAGTCAACACATGTTCCAATTCCTCCCTTTCTCTTGCTCATTTTTTACCTGCTGCTTCTTGTACAGTGGCCAACAGCTGTTTCTCCTCTGCGTGCTTTTCCTTGCCCTGACATTCCCATAATGCACCAGCAGCAGCTTTCTTTAACTCACTATTCTTTGTTAACAAAAGTTTTTGCAGCTCAAGAATAGCAGACTCATTACTCTTGATTTCTTTCCTATTGTCTTCATCAAAAGCTAAGGTCCACAGAGTATTGCATGCATTCAATCTCTCAAGGTCAGTTTTTGCTTTTTCCAACATCATCACAAGGATTGGGATAGCTCCACTTTGAGCAATCTGAAATAATCATACATCATCGTATTTGTGTAAGTAGTGAACACCAACACTTCTGAACCCACTACTCTGACAGTACATTGTGTACCCGAAGGGGGGGGGGGGCTTCCACATGAAAGGGACGGCGGTGCCCATCCAAAAATTAGGAGACCAATCTGGGTGTGGCTCAGGCTTTATTTGACCCCGTAAGGAGATCATGCTAAAACAGACAACCAAATAAGAGATATGATATGGTGAATTAAATTGCGCTAAAAATGTTTACATCGAATGCTGTATTCTGTTATTAGATTTTAGAAGCATTGTCATAAATCTTAAGTTTTCGTTCATAGTCTACCTAAGCGATACCTGTATGAGTAAAAATTAGCTTTCTGTCCGGAACACCCTAACTGAGACCAAAATCTGCAAATTACACCCCTAAGCGAGACGACGAGCATCCCCATCACTTTCATACATGTACATGTATGGGAGTCACCCCCGCCCCCCCGGAATTTTGAACAGGTGTGTTTCAAACCTTCCAGAAGTTTGTCAGGTTTTCCCAACAATTCCTCTTCATACATTACACCGATAGATAGAGGCTATTGCGGGTAAAGTGACATGTCTTTTAATAAGTAATAGAACCCAATGGGAACTCCCATATAGAAATGACGAGGTGCTCGTTGGAGAAACAAAGAGGCCTTTAAAGGCACCCTTGTACTGACAATGTATAATAATTAACCCTTACATACCATTTTCTTGTTGTTATCATTTACTGCAATTTGTGTGAGACCTTCAGCAAGTTCAGCAGCAGAAAATCCAAAATATCTGTGCCTGACCATTTTAAGTGATTTTTTCAGTAAACTTGTAAGGAACTTAATTGGACCTGAAATAAAAGTGTAGACTTACTGAAACAAGCATGCTCTACTAGGATCAGCTTAATCAACCATTCTTTTCGGTTTGTTGGTTGTGTTGTGGTCTGGTGTACCCTTTAGTGTAGAGGGCGACACTGGGGGCAGGAACCCAAGAGAAAAGGGGAGGGGGCAAAATGTGTGGGAGGCGGTAAAAGAGGGGGTAGAAAGAGGCATTCCCAAGGATGCAGTAAGCTGGAGAAAAAGGAAAAAATTACACAACATTGCACAATATTCTTCTAAGGAAAAAGCGCGAGGCGGGAGCCAACAAAAAATGGAGCAGAAATCAAGATTAAAGGGAAGTTTGGACCTTTCTGTCCCCTCTATAGTAGGTTCCCTTAGAAGTGGAAGAGGCAGGGCTTTAAACTTCTCCCTTGTCATCCTGTTTCACTCCTGTTTCCAATCCCTTTTCTTGCTGGGGTCCCTATAGCACTGCACTTTTATCAATACAATATTGCACAATTGACTCCACCTTCCTCCCACTTTCCACTATCTTAAAAATACCCATCCCCTTTACTCCTAGTTCCCTGTTCTCCCTCCCATTCCACTCGGAATGGGATGCTAATTAACTTTTCTCCAAGGGTCTGAGGAAAGACTCAGTCTTCTTCCCTTTCCACAAACTAAGCTTAAGCTTCCTAATGGGTACTTCACTTGTCAATGACATCCAAGCTCTATTGTTCAAGACTCAAGGTCAACTCAGCAGGGTCAAAAGGTGAAGTTCACGCTTATGATTGGTGGATTTTAATCCACTGGGTCAGTTTCTGTTTTTCACGGTTCCTCAATTGTTGTCATGATTATGATCAATGGCAGCAAAAACGGCAGTAATGGTAGTTGGGTTTTGACGTTCAGAGTTTGACATGTTTTTGCACAGTACAGTTAAACTCATCAACAATAGATGAGCTTGGGGTGAAAGTGAGTGAGTGAAAGCACGGAGAGCCGTCGACTAGTGAACAAGCACGTGAAATGAATTGACCTCAAAGGCCGAACTGTAAAACACAAAAGGCCCCAGCGGCAACCCCCGGCCACCCCGCAAACCCGCCACGTGGAGGACTTCTGACCAGCATTGTTTCCAGTTTAACTCAGCCTAAATTACATTTAGCCACATTAAGAATAAAATAAGCCTCGTACAACATGTGAAGACAGACCAACAAAACAGTGACAGACAAAATTACAGTCATGCCTCCACTTAGGACCACCTACAAAATAACAGCCATGACAACATAGGGTTTACCTTCATCTGCCATGATTAAATGATTGTTCTCTTCATCAATTAAGTATGCCAAAATAAGGAGACTCTTGGCTGCAAAAATCACTACTTCAGCTTTGAGGAGAGGAATAAGCACATCCAAAGCCTGGCAAGTGGCAAAGCTCCTCCTTGTTGGGACACGTTTTGACAAGTTATGAATGATTCCCATCGTTGAAGACAGCATTCTACCACGCACTGTGTACTTAGAAAGCTGCTGTGTTTCTGCATTCTGTTGATTACAAAAACAACATATTACACTCTGGTAACTATATAATATATAATTAAAGACTGTAATATATTGTTTTTGTATAGTTTGATATGGTGGCACTGATTAAGACAACAATGGGGAGATGGTGACAGTGACGATGAGGGTGACAGTGATGGAATTGATTATAAACTGGTGGTGATGGCATGTGTGTTGATGTTGGTGATAATGGTAGTGATGGCCCTGGTATCAGTGATATTCCAAGGTTTTGCTGAGCTTTCACAGAACATTCATCCAGTGGGCCTTCTCTTTTTCAGCTATTACATACTCGGATAATACTTAAATTAATGATACCCAAGCATACCTACCACATATTTTACATGGTGAGGAATTGAGCCTTGCAGTTCTTTAATCATGACAACGAGAAGTTGAACCATACCGACTTCATCACATCCTAATGAGAAACTGTCACTGAGGTCTGAAAAGTTAAGAACTACTGCCAGAAGCTTTGAGATGATATCCTGTGCCATTTTTAATGCAGCTGTGTGTTCCTATGTGATAAGTGAAGACAACATTAATCTACAGAACCGTGCAGATCTGAATGGTAGTTATCTCTCAGGGCCAGGTCCAGTTTGATCGTAATTATCTGGGCCCTTTTTCTTCCTTAAAGTATATAAGACATTTGCGGGCACGTGTCATCCTTGACTTTTGTTTGTTTTCTTTGGAACTAAGGTTACTGTAATACTCAAGTGAACCTCAGGACTCCAAAACTATTTTAAGTTTGTAGGAAATAATATGAAATCTTTGTGGGGACATAAATTTAGAACTATTAAGGGCTTTTTCAGATGAGATTTATCATCCCAGATCATTGTGGATTCTTTGCCACCAAAAATATATATCTGAAAAAAGACCATTTGCTATGACAACTTAGGACAGTAGACTGCCATGTGTGTCACTCTAAAGGGTTTTTGATCTGTTTTAATTAGTCAGAAAAAGGATCATAGATTTTGAGCAATACATTGAGTAACAAAGTACCCAAGCCTACCTGATTCTCGGGAATGACTGATGTATTGCTTCCCTCCTCCACAACCACTTGTTCTTTCTTGTTCACTTCTTCTGTAATAGCTTGTTCTTTCTCATTCACTTTCTCTACAATCTCTTCATTGTTTGTTCTATCCTTCATAACAATTTGTTCTGTTTCATTATTTTCCGCCACAGCAATTTCCTCTTTTTTATACCCCTTCTCTACACTACCCTGTTCTGTTTCATCATCTTCATCTTCTTTATCTTCGTTTTCTTTTTCCTTCGCTTTTCCTCTATCCCATGTAAACAGTTCCGGGTATTTTTCTCTGCAGTCCACAATTACATCATAGGCAAGCTTGGGAACTCCTATAGCCACAACAAACTCTCTAAAGGCAGACTTATTCTTGATAGGTTTTTTGTACACATTGACCAGACCCTTAACCTGACCAAGTGCCGCCTCTGAATTCAGATAAGCACTTTCCAAAGCGCCTTTCAAACCCTGATAATAATCGTAAGTTTCACTCAAAGTCGATGCAATTGCCGGATACTTTTCTTGGTAAGAAGTTAGCAACGGATTCGAACTCGAAGGAGGTGGTTTGCTATCTTGCGTTTCTGAGTTTTGACCATTCATCGCGGTGGCACTTTCTTGCACAAGATTTGAAGATTCAAGATTTGCTCCAGTTTCAATGTTCAATCTGTCCGACTTAGTCGGTAAAGCGACGATGTTCCCATTGCCGCCTTCTCTGGGCCGCTCGAATTCTGCATTCTTATGTTTTGAATCATTATTAGTTACCGCATTTAAACTCGTTTCAGCAACCAATACCTTTGAAGCACCTTTCGAGCTTCCTGTTCCCATCAGTCAATAGAATGACAAGTTTAAAGGGCTAACTAAAGAGAAACCGTGGAAGCATTTCGTGACTCAACGCGGCCATATTGTTTTGGGACGCTGCTTGGTAACCATGGCTTCAACCAGCCAGCGCAGAAAGGTACAAAAAGGGGGCCATCGAGGACCCATCAAGTGGAAGTTGGCTGTACATGTGTATATCCCGCTGTTCTTTTATCGGTGAATCAAATTGCCAATCGAATCAAACTTAAACCTAAACTTAAACAAATGCCACCCAGAATCTTCATCTCCTCAGTCCCCCCTATACCCGGGCATACGTACTCCAACTCTCCCACCTCCCCGAAAAAAGAGCGAAAATTTGCGACCCAATGAAAGAGCAAAAGTCACCTACTTTAAGCCCATAAAGTCCCTGACAACCCTTCGTTATCCACCCTTGAACCCCTTCTTATTTGGCTATATTAGACTTTTGATAATCAACTCCCATCTCTTCCGGCAAATAGGGCCACCCCGAGGTTACGCATTCGACCCCAATCAAATTTCAACCAGGCGTTCCTTTCGCACTCTAGTCACCAGTCTTCCAAGGTAAGCGTGCATGCGTAACTGCAGTGGGAATGGACGCTTTTCAGCATTTTCCTTTTGATTTGATAATTCGAAACGGCAGAGTTATAGATCCAGCTTGTGGCTTAGATGAAATTGCAGATGTTGGAGTCAAAAGAAAGAAAATTTGTTCGGTCATGTCTCATCTGGAAGGAAGTGGACATGAAGAATTTGATGCATCTGGTTGCATAGTGTTGCCAGGTTTGATTGACAGTCACGTGCATGTTTATCAGCATGCCACACCCTTGGGTGTTGATGTAGATGAGACTTGCCTTGCCAGGGGTGTCACTACCGTGGTCGATGCTGGGAGTGCAGGTGTGGATTAAGAATTAAATGGTTGATATAGTTTTATTATTATCATGCTTAATTGAATTGGTGCAAGGAAATTGTAACTTACAGATCTTTCATCAGGGTTTGAGGGGGGAGGCCAGGGAGACCTGGGTATTTGATTGATCTGTCCGTCCCCTCCCTTGGGCATTTGACTGACAAAAACAACAACTCCCTGCCCCTACGCCCTCTGGCTAAACAATTTAAGAGTTGGGCACCTTGTGAGGAAAGAGGGGGGCAGAGAATCTAAAATTCCCACTTCTGTCCCTTCCTGACAGCTCTCGCAAGCCTGTATTACCCAGAAACAAGGAAACAACAGGATTTATCTTTAGGATGATCACAACTGGTATCTCTGACAGATGCCATTAAAAATCAGTACGTTGCAGCAAGGGAAATATAATTCATCAATTATCTTTCACTGGGCAAGGCAAAAATCCCTTTCTGATCAAGAGATACTCCCTTAGGTATTATATTCACCAAATGGTGAATCCCCAGCCCTGGGAAAAAAGGAATACTCTGTAAACATTTGAAACTTTTACTTTGGTGGAGGTGTCAGCAAAGGCAATTTGTTGCAACTGGTTGAAAGAGGTGTCTGTGACTGTAATTTCTTTCACAGGAGCATCTACCTTCCCTGGCCTACGGAAATTTATCGCAGAAAAGTCGCAGACCAGGGTGCTGTCTTTACTCCACATCGCAGCTCACGGGTTAGCCTCAGCAGGATGTACTAGTTCTGGTATGCGTGATTCTTTAGAAATTTTTCAAGAGTGTGGTAAAAGAGAAGGGAAATGTGGGGGGTGGGGTGTGCAAATAAATTCTTGGTCTGTGAGAGATAATTCTATTCTTTTTTGAGCGGGGTAGGGGGAGATGTGAACAAGTCCTTAGCTCAATTTCCTTGGAATGTAATGCTTTTCAGTGGAATGGGGTGTAATATTGCAATGCAGGAAAGCTTCCAAATATCTGCATCTATTTTAAATTATTCAGAGAGAATTTGTCAAACAAAACATTATCTGTTACAATACAGTTGTATTTTTGATGTATAAGTCAATTAAAGAAATAACTTTTCTAAAATGAGGTATTGAAATTAGTTATATAAATATCTAGAACGAGGTATTAAAAAATTGCCTATTTGTACAATGGGTATCACTTTGAATCCAAAATCCTTCTAAAACAGGGTACAAATGTGGAAGCCTGGCTGGCACACACCCACACAAAACAGTCTTGAGTACCCACTGCCCCAGGACTATACCACTACTAAGGAGAATCTAGAAGCCTTTGAAAATTCTTTATAGCCTACATGTTAATATCCTAGGTTATCTGGAAGGGTATTATAGCTTATTTGGTTTCACTCACTGAGTCTTACTGTACCAAGATCCCAGGCTAGGAGCTGTTTAGTTTAAGATTGTTTACATTTGTGTGGTTCCAGAAAATATCCATCCCCCTCCTCGGGAATTCCGGTTTAGCTTCATGCCTTCCTTTAAAAATTTTAGCTTTTGAGACAACCCACCCCCTCAGAATTTCCAGTGACCCTTGTTGGGGTGGGGTGGATGTGGATATTTTCTGGAACCAAACATTTGAGGCACAAACGTGATACAGGCCAGTTCAAATAGTTTTATTTACAAAAATATTTCTCAACTTTTCTAGACTTTCTATGTTCTTATTGTTATCACCATCACTGTTATTATTTACACAGTAAAAGGTGGTGAGTGTGATTCACTGAATCAAGTAGATTCGGAGTTGTGCAACAAGTGCATAAACCAAAACAGAGACTTGATTGTAGGAGTAAAACTTCGCCTTGATGCAAATGCTGCAAATGATGGCACCAATGAAGAGGAAGCATTCAGGTTTGTTTGTCTGTTTACAGTTGACTTTGCAATTTTGAGAAAAATTGCATCTTTAGAATCTTTCTTACCTTTATAATCCCTTACCTTAAACACCTTGAAGGACACTTGCATTCATTATTAATGCATGTCCTTTCTGCATGCAATTCATGCCCCACTGACATGCCATGCATTGGGTATGCCCAGCGAGGAAGAATTGTAGACAAATGTAGCGCTGCAAGTGAGTGCAATAACTTTGTGTGGATTAAACTCATGATTCAAGACCACTCTCTACAAATTCTCAGAAAAAATCAGTGATCAATGTTTGAGTTCTGAAATATTTTGGGTTTTTTTTCTACCTTAACTGACTATTTTATTTTTCCAACATTGTGTTGATTTGTGCAGTGTAGGTACAAATGGTCTTTCAATTATTAAAAAGATGCCCTTAGTTGATTATATCAATAGCCCTGCTCAAATAAAGTTCAACACAGAAACTAATGCGACTGCTGTTGGTCTTCCACTTTCAGTGGTTGTTGGGTGGGGGGGGGGGTAGTTCTGCGCAAATTCACCACCCATTGTTTTTTCCAAAAAGGATCCGTTTGTCCATTATCTAGGGTGTGGTCACTAACTCACTCGCTCTCTTCACCCCCTGCAAGATAGTGACAGTCAGACCTTGTACTTTACATGTGGCCCTGTTCTGGCCTGTTGGCATCTGTACCTTGATAATTCGTGACCCCTGGTGGATTTAACATTGCTTGAAAGGTCTCAGGAAAGAGGCCTGACAAACGACAGCACCTGGCCTTTTAGTTTAAGGTTGGGTGCACAATGCTAACAACTCCAGATCCTACCCTGTTAAGTGCATATCGGTGTTATCCAGTATTGTAATTTGTGGCAAAACCTGGCATGTAATTGTGTTCACGTACTTAATTGTTTGCTGTGATTAATTAATCTATTAACAGGAGAGCTCTCAATGTGTCAGCAGAAACCAGTGTTCCTCTTATGACACATCACTCATTTTCAACAATTCCTGTTCAGCAAACAGGTGAGAGTATTTGTTCATTTGTCTCAACGTCCCAACCGCCTGTACTGTATTTTTTTAAAGTCTGTATGAGTACAAAAGGGCCAACCTTCTTTAAGCACAGCCTTACAAGTAGCTGGGACTACAGAGTGACTTTTTCTTGTGGCAAAAGGCAGCGAATTGTGAGACTGGCTATTTAGAACACTAAAAAACTATCAGAGAAGATGATTCACAGGTTTTTTGCAAAGTGCTGGTTTCAAATAGACGCGAATTGTTTAAAAATACGCATTAATTGAAAGGCGCTGGAGAATGTATGTTAAGTACGTTTTACACAAGCTTGCACGCAAGTTGAAATTGGTGAAGCGTGCCCCTTACCCTTACAAAAAAGTGCAAGAAAACATCTCAGCTACTTGTAAGCATGGGCTTTCAAGTAGCTGGGACTAGGGAAAGGGCGACAGAGGGACTTTTTATTTTCGTAAAAGCGAGCGAATTGTCAGGCTTTGTTTTAATTCAGTTGACTCCCGATAACTCGAACCTTCAACAGAAATCAAAAAATGCACGAGTTATCGGGTGTTCCAGTTATCAAGGGTAAAACTATGAAGTAAATGACCTGACGGGAATCATTCACTTCGAGTTAGCGGGAGGTTCGAGATACTGAGAGGGCCTCTTAAGGTAAATTCCGACGACCGACATAGCGTTGAAACAGCGACGTCAGCGAAACGAAATAACGACGAACGACGAGACAGCTGCCGTGAAATTGCGACATCGACGGAATAAAATAAAGTTAAGGACAGCAAATTTAACGTTTTGAAAATTCGACAGCGACTTCCTGATGTTTGGGTTGTAAGAAATGTTTTTCTATACAAAAGAAACTTGTTAACTAGTTTTCAGTACTGTATGGTTGTTTTCTGGTGGCTAAGCAAGGGAAAGGGAAAAAAAAGAAGCCCCCGACCGAAATCGGGCCCATGACTATACAACTATGAGTGATCGAAAGGAAATTTTGACAGGGACAGTCCAGCTTTTCGAAACCGGTGTGAGGGAATTCCGACAGCGGCATGCAACCATCCTGAAATTTCGTACAGGACCAAGTTTGAAATTCAGACGGGGAGACACGTACACTCCCCCTAACAGGGCCTCTACTGAGGGTTCGAGTAACCAGGAGTCAACTGTATGCTCGAAACTAACTATCAGATAAGATGGTTTACTGGATTTGTACCAGTTTCAAATGGATATGAATTGTTTCAAAATAGGCATTAAAAGGCGCGGGAGAATGTAAGCTAAGTGCGTTTTACATAAGCTAGCGTGCAAGTTGACTGAAATTGGAGGAGCGTACCCCCATACCTCAGAAAAAATGCGTAAAAACGTCTACATCTTCGCAAGTAGGCTTTCCTTACAAAGTTAAACGATTTATATCCACCAAAACAGGAGATTTGCGAAAAAGTACTCTTCCTTCTGTGATGAACGGAGGTTTATGAGCTACGTACTAACAAAATTGTATCCAGTTCAAGACCTGTTTTGAAAAAGCAGAAGCATTTCATATGGACGGGTAAAGATGTTTCTTGTGCTAGGACATTCTATTCCTAAAATATCCTTTTCTCTTTCTGTATCGTAGAGCAAAACGGCCTCTCCTGCCCAGGAAGCCTGCGTGCTGGAGATATATACACCCACTGTTTTCACGGCTTTGAAAGCACCATTATCAATCCCCTAACTAAGGAGATCCACAGTGACGTACATGATGCTCGAAAACGAGGGGTGCTTTTTGATGTGGGTCATGGGCGTGGCTCGTTTTCGTGGACCGTAGCAGAGAACTGTGCAAAAGAGGGCTTTTGGCCGGACATCATAAGTTCTGATTTGCACGCGGAATCTGTGGATGGCCCCGCGTACGATCTGTTGACTGTGATGACGAAAATGCTGCACGTCGGAATGCCCTTGGTTGACGTCATCAAGGCGGTTACCATGACACCTGCAGCTGCTATCGCTCGGGACAATGTGATTGGCTCGCTGGGCATTGGCCGTGCAGCAGATATTACCGTTGTCCGTGTTGAGAATGTTGATCTCGATCTTGAAGATTGCCACGCACATTTGAGAAGAGTTAAAGAGCGTTTCTTGCCTGTTGCGGTGTGGAAGGACGGTTTTCGTTTCAAGATTTCCATGCCAGATCCATTTCCTAATACGGCTAGATTTGAGGATTTAGCATTGTCGCGAGACGCACTCGTTATCAGAGATGATACATAACAATGTGCTGTGATTTTTGTTTCTTGTTGTCGTTTCTGTTTATACTTGTTTTGTTGCGTATTGTTTTTGTTTTTTCATATAATTTTATTGCCATTTTATTGCGGATTAACGCACAAAAAATCCCGAAATTACAAGACACTAAACACGAATGGAAAAACAGTTTATTGATCAAATCAAATAGTTAAATGAATAAATATTAAATATGTGAACCTACTTAGCTTATCTTTGAAAAAGGAAGCTTAAATTGTCTTTAAACAAAAAAGAAGAAATTAAATCTTTTTTATACCTATATCTGATTTTGAGCGAAAAATGAGTCATTCTCAGGCTTTTTCTTGTAGATGAAGTGTCGCACGAACGTTCATTAGATGAGTCGTGTCACAAGGCCTCCTACTTCCCTTGGAAGCAAGGAAATTTCTTTCCACATATTGGTTTACATCATATCACAGAGGAAGCCAAAAAAGGACAGATGAGGAGAAAATAACTCAGAGTGTAAGACGGTGGGCGAAAAGGAGACAGTTCGAAAGGCCAAAAGTGCATATGCGGTGTAGAAGTATCCATAAATTTTGAGAACAAAGGGTCCGAGGTCTCAGCTCCGTTTTCAAGGCCTGACGCTGTCACTTTTTATACTCCAATCATTCTCGAGGCACTTCACATGCCCTTTAAGTGACCAAATTGCTAGCCTGCGTAACGGGGAAGAGGGAGAAAAATGAGGACTGGATGCTAGGGACGAGGGCCAGCCCGCAGTCCCCCATTTTTTCTCCTACGTTCTCGCTCCCCTCCCCCGTTTACGCCTGCCACGCAGGCTATAATCGGTGCCAGAAGTCGCTGAAACACCCTTCTCCTTTTCCCTTTTTTGATGTTGAGTCACAAAACGCACCAGCGTTCTTTTGGTTTTCATTTGTTTTGGAACAACATTGCTACGGTGGGGAAGGAGGTAGACACTGCTCAGCAGATGGTGTTTCAACATTGTGGCTGTAATTGTAGCAAATTGCTTACATTTTCCCAGCAAGTGTGGAAGATGACACGCCGTGCGGTCCCGACTGGTGGGCTATTTGACTTTGACTGAGATTTGTCGAATGAGTCAGATACTTGGGTTTTGCCCGCGGCGTGGGAATCATCATATAAAAAGCAGAACAAGTAACGTTACTTTAGAAGAACTTTACAAAAATAGAAAAATGTTATACCAAGTGGAACAATTCATCTGAAACTCCAAATTTTTAATTTAAAAAATAATAAACGACGAGGATGGGATTCGAACCCACGCGTGCAGATCACATTGGATTAGCAGTCCAACGCCTTAACCACTCGGCCACCTCGTCGCCTGTTTAACAATTAGGATTCGGAACTTGACTCAGTGGGGAACTGCAAAGCGCCCGAGACTGAAACGAGAAAAAGTACTGTTCGATAACTGCTTCACTTTGGGTTTTCATCCACAGACTCAAAAGTTAGAATGACCTTGTACAACACTGATAAACGGCGTCACCCGTCAACCCCCAAGTTCCCGATCAGAAGCTTTCATTTCAATAGTCACGTTTTCGTTTTCATTCACTAACGCAAAAGTTAGAACCATCTTGTACAGCATAATAAACTGCACCACGGTAAAGTACTGCTCAGCAACTTCATTTGAGTGGTTACCGTGCAGTATGACCTTTATAGGCGAACGTTGGAAACATATTGGAACAGCTGGGTTTTGACGCCAGAAAGGAGTGCTTAAAAGCCTCCAATAAGTAGTCAGTGCATTGAGGTAAAAGTTTTTTTTTTTTAATTTTCCCTTTTAAGTTGTTGATTACTAAGTACTTGGTTTTTGACATTAAAAAAGGTTGATGAAAATCACATAATTAGTCTTTGGTTCAGTTTCTTTATAGGTCTTCTGCGAGCCATCCAATTAGTGAGAACTCCTTTGTTTCGGTTACTTGACATGTATCTATCTGAGAACTGGTTAATATATTTTTGAACATCAAAGGAATTTTCATTTCTATTTATAGTTCAAAGATAACCAACCAATCAAACAGATAGAATCATAAAAGAACATTTATTTTCCTTCGTCTTTGCCTGCTAATTGTAGCCCTTGGGTATCAGAGGATGACACCGGAAGGGCATTTTCTAATGAATAAAAACAGAAAGGGGGTGTTTTCATGATAAGCTGGGTACGACTTTCATCCTGGTATGAGTTCATCCCCGACACCTCTTGTAGCATTCTTTTTTTATCTAAATGTGATCGCTACCAGCCATAACAGTGCAAGTTCATCACAACATCCCGGCATACCAGAGCGAGATTCTCCCATCGGTGTTAATGACAGAACTATATGTAACTTGTACAGTATGACCGCTCGTTCCAGAATAAAAGACTCTCATCGCCATCACGACGGTTTATGTACTGTAAATGCGATAAAAAGGTTTCATCTCGTACCGAAGCGAAGGTCGTACCATCATCATGTAGATATGCCCAAAGCGATAACACCTATCCGCACTGTATTATTCGTGGCATTTTGACGACAAAACTCGACTGCAAAGATGAGATTTCGTTCATGTACATGGACAAACCGACACGTACGAAATCTCTTTACTAAAATCTCTTCAACTCTTTGCTGACCTGAGGCTCAGCCAAAATTCCTTGACTTGTTATGAACATTGATTTCATAACGAATTTAAAATATTTAACTCTTTTCCTGGAAAACCCTAGAAAGATCCCCTGCTATCCCATGCAACTCAAACTGGAAAATATAGCTTGCACTTCTTGCACTGACTTCTGGGTACAGTCACACTTCACTGATCGGCCTATCACTGAGAGGGCCTCTTAAGGTAAATTCCGACGACCGACATAGCGTTGAAACAGCGACGTCAGCGAAACGAAATAACGACGAACGACGAGACAGCTGCCGTGAAATTGCGACATCGACGGAATAAAATAAAGTTAAGGACAGCAAATTTAACGTTTTGAAAATTCGACAGCGACTTCCTGATGTTTGGGTTGTAAGAAATGTTTTTCTATACAAAAGAAACTTGTTAACTAGTTTTCAGTACTGTATGGTTGTTTTCTGGTGGCTAAGCAAGGGAAAGGGAAAAAAAAGAAGCCCCCGACCGAAATCGGGCCCATGACTATACAACTATGAGTGATCGAAAGGAAATTTTGACAGGGACAGTCCAGCTTTTCGAAACCGGTGTGAGGGAATTCCGACAGCGGCATGCAACCATCCTGAAATTTCGTACAGGACCAAGTTTGAAATTCAGACGGGGAGACACGTACACTCCCCCTAACAGGGCCTCTACTGAGGGTTCGAGTAACCAGGAGTCAACTGTATGCTCGAAACTAACTATCAGATAAGATGGTTTACTGGATTTGTACCAGTTTCAAATGGATATGAATTGTTTCAAAATAGGCATTAAAAGGCGCGGGAGAATGTAAGCTAAGTGCGTTTTACATAAGCTAGCGTGCAAGTTGACTGAAATTGGAGGAGCGTACCCCCATACCTCAGAAAAAATGCGTAAAAACGTCTACATCTTCGCAAGTAGGCTTTCCTTACAAAGTTAAACGATTTATATCCACCAAAACAGGAGATTTGCGAAAAAGTACTCTTCCTTCTGTGATGAACGGAGGTTTATGAGCTACGTACTAACAAAATTGTATCCAGTTCAAGACCTGTTTTGAAAAAGCAGAAGCATTTCATATGGACGGGTAAAGATGTTTCTTGTGCTAGGACATTCTATTCCTAAAATATCCTTTTCTCTTTCTGTATCGTAGAGCAAAACGGCCTCTCCTGCCCAGGAAGCCTGCGTGCTGGAGATATATACACCCACTGTTTTCACGGCTTTGAAAGCACCATTATCAATCCCCTAACTAAGGAGATCCACAGTGACGTACATGATGCTCGAAAACGAGGGGTGCTTTTTGATGTGGGTCATGGGCGTGGCTCGTTTTCGTGGACCGTAGCAGAGATCTGTGCAAAAGAGGGCTTTTGGCCGGACATCATAAGTTCTGATTTGCACGCGGAATCTGTGGATGGCCCCGCGTACGATCTGTTGACTGTGATGACGAAAATGCTGCACGTCGGAATGCCCTTGGTTGACGTCATCAAGGCGGTTACCATGACACCTGCAGCTGCTATCGCTCGGGACAATGTGATTGGCTCGCTGGGCATTGGCCGTGCAGCAGATATTACCGTTGTCCGTGTTGAGAATGTTGATCTCGATCTTGAAGATTGCCACGCACATTTGAGAAGAGTTAAAGAGCGTTTCTTGCCTGTTGCGGTGTGGAAGGACGGTTTTCGTTTCAAGATTTCCATGCCAGATCCATTTCCTAATACGGCTAGATTTGAGGATTTAGCATTGTCGCGAGACGCACTCGTTATCAGAGATGATACATAACAATGTGCTGTGATTTTTGTTTCTTGTTGTCGTTTCTGTTTATACTTGTTTTGTTGCGTATTGTTTTTGTTTTTTCATATAATTTTATTGCCATTTTATTGCGGATTAACGCACAAAAAATCCCGAAATTACAAGACACTAAACACGAATGGAAAAACAGTTTATTGATCAAATCAAATAGTTAAATGAATAAATATTAAATATGTGAACCTACTTAGCTTATCTTTGAAAAAGGAAGCTTAAATTGTCTTTAAACAAAAAAGAAGAAATTAAATCTTTTTTATACCTATATCTGATTTTGAGCGAAAAATGAGTCATTCTCAGGCTTTTTCTTGTAGATGAAGTGTCGCACGAACGTTCATTAGATGAGTCGTGTCACAAGGCCTCCTACTTCCCTTGGAAGCAAGGAAATTTCTTTCCACATATTGGTTTACATCATATCACAGAGGAAGCCAAAAAAGGACAGATGAGGAGAAAATAACTCAGAGTGTAAGACGGTGGGCGAAAAGGAGACAGTTCGAAAGGCCAAAAGTGCATATGCGGTGTAGAAGTATCCATAAATTTTGAGAACAAAGGGTCCGAGGTCTCAGCTCCGTTTTCAAGGCCTGACGCTGTCACTTTTTATACTCCAATCATTCTCGAGGCACTTCACATGCCCTTTAAGTGACCAAATTGCTAGCCTGCGTAACGGGGAAGAGGGAGAAAAATGAGGACTGGATGCTAGGGACGAGGGCCAGCCCGCAGTCCCCCATTTTTTCTCCTACGTTCTCGCTCCCCTCCCCCGTTTACGCCTGCCACGCAGGCTATAATCGGTGCCAGAAGTCGCTGAAACACCCTTCTCCTTTTCCCTTTTTTGATGTTGAGTCACAAAACGCACCAGCGTTCTTTTGGTTTTCATTTGTTTTGGAACAACATTGCTACGGTGGGGAAGGAGGTAGACACTGCTCAGCAGATGGTGTTTCAACATTGTGGCTGTAATTGTAGCAAATTGCTTACATTTTCCCAGCAAGTGTGGAAGATGACACGCCGTGCGGTCCCGACTGGTGGGCTATTTGACTTTGACTGAGATTTGTCGAATGAGTCAGATACTTGGGTTTTGCCCGCGGCGTGGGAATCATCATATAAAAAGCAGAACAAGTAACGTTACTTTAGAAGAACTTTACAAAAATAGAAAAATGTTATACCAAGTGGAACAATTCATCTGAAACTCCAAATTTTTAATTTAAAAAATAATAAACGACGAGGATGGGATTCGAACCCACGCGTGCAGATCACATTGGATTAGCAGTCCAACGCCTTAACCACTCGGCCACCTCGTCGCCTGTTTAACAATTAGGATTCGGAACTTGACTCAGTGGGGAACTGCAAAGCGCCCGAGACTGAAACGAGAAAAAGTACTGTTCGATAACTGCTTCACTTTGGGTTTTCATCCACAGACTCAAAAGTTAGAATGACCTTGTACAACACTGATAAACGGCGTCACCCGTCAACCCCCAAGTTCCCGATCAGAAGCTTTCATTTCAATAGTCACGTTTTCGTTTTCATTCACTAACACAAAAGTTAGAACCATCTTGTACAGCATAATAAACTGCACCACGGTAAAGTACTGCTCAGCAACTTCATTTGAGTGGTTACCGTGGAGTATGACCTTTATAGGCGAACGTTGGAAACATATTGGAACACCTGGGTTTTGACGCCAGAAAGGAGTGCTTAAAAGCCTCCAATAAGTAGTCAGTGCATTGAGGTAAAAGTTTTTTTTTTTTAATTTTCCCTTTTAAGTTGTTGATTACTAAGTACTTGGTTTTTGACATTAAAAAAGGTTGATGAAAATCACATAATTAGTCTTTGGTTCAGTTTCTTTATAGGTCTTCTGCTAGCCATCCAATTAGTGAGAACTCCTTTGTTTCGGTTACTTGACATGTATCTATCTGAGAACTGGTTAATATATTTTTGAACATCAAAGGAATTTTCATTTCTATTTATAGTTCAAAGATAACCAACCAATCAAACAGATAGAATCATAAAAGAACATTTATTTTCCTTCGTCTTTGCCTGCTAATTGTAGCCCTTGGGTATCAGAGGATGACACCGGAAGGGCATTTTCTAATGAATAAAAACAGAAAGGGGGTGTTTTCATGATAAGCTGGGTACGACTTTCATCCTGGTATGAGTTCATCCCCGACACCTCTTGTAGCATTCTTTTTTTATCTAAATGTGATCGCTACCAGCCATAACAGTGCAAGTTCATCACAACATCCCGGCATACCAGAGCGAGATTCTCCCATCGGTGTTAATGACAGAACTATATGTAACTTGTACAGTATGACCGCTCGTTCCAGAATAAAAGACTCTCATCGCCATCACGACGGTTTATGTACTGTAAATGCGATAAAAAGGTTTCATCTCGTACCGAAGCGAAGGTCGTACCATCATCATGTAGATATGCCCAAAGCGATAACACCTATCCGCACTGTATTATTCGTGGCATTTTGACGACAAAACTCGACTGCAAAGATGAGATTTCGTTCATGTACATGGACAAACCGACACGTACGAAATCTCTTTACTAAAATCTCTTCAACTCTTTGCTGACCTGAGGCTCAGCCAAAATTCCTTGACTTGTTATGAACATTGATTTCATAACGAATTTAAAATATTTAACTCTTTTCCTGGAAAACCCTAGAAAGATCCCCTGCTATCCCATGCAACTCAAACTGGAAAATATAGCTTGCACTTCTTGCACTGACTTCTGGGTACAATCACACTTCACTGATCGGCCTATCACTAACTGGAACCTCTGATTTTAAACGACCGCCTGTCTAGGCAATGTGGTTTTTAAACTGGATCGAAAGTGGACGATAATCCTAGATAAGATTTGAACACCCCAACTCTGATTTCCTAACGAAAAAGGTGAAAAGCTCTCTTTCATTGTAAAGTTGTCATGCTAAGAACGTTCTCCCGGGGCATCCTTTTTTGTCCAGTCCTTCTCGACAGTCATCTTGGAGAAAGATCTTGTTACGATTACCACAGTCTTGGAAAGTATGGGAAGTTGGGCATGCGCATAACAAGAGGTGTCACACAGAAGCAATGTCTTTTGTGGTACTTCTTTTTCTTGTTTTTTTTTTTTTAGTTTCTGTTCTCTTTTATGTCTTCTTTCTTGTAGACGAAACAATACATATAAAAATCAAAATGTTATGAAAATGTTAGATTACCCCATTTTACAGTCATCCTTGGAGACAGGGGCAGATAGTTTGGCGAGGGGAAGTTGGAATGGGCGAAAAAAAAAGTGGGTGAAAAAAGTCAAGGGCCCTAGACTTTTCTTCGCCCGCGGTTTTTTTTTTTTTTTTTTTTTGATATCTTCTTCTTGGGCATGCAATTTTATCATAATTTTAAGCTCATAATATTCCTAGGAATTTATGGTTTACTATGATTTGGAATAAAATCTTTGATGTGGAAAAATCTTGACAAATGGTCTCTTCGTTTTGGATGACCCTCGATTGTCTTAATGGATCATTAGTGAGTTGTCTCCTGCCTCTCATCCTGCCTCTATTTGCCCACTGTTATCAAAACTGAGATTGATTTTAAAGATAAGGGATTGAGAGAAAACTGAGTTGTCAAAACTCAGAAATGTTGAAAGGCAACTTCGAAATAGTCTGTTCCAAAGGCATGTGATGTTTGACATCACCTGGAGAAAGATACACTTGTGCAGTGTTATGAATCACAAAAACTGAAAAAAAAAAACCAACGACGAGGATGGGATTCGAACCCACGCGTGCAGAGCACATTGGAGTAGCAGTCCAACGCCTTAACCACTCGGCCACCTCGTGAAGCAATGATCGGTTATTTACACATTAATGTCAGTAAACTCGTACGATCAAACAACCGTACGCACACTGAACTGTTTTCCAACTGCATAGACTCAATTTTTTAAAACGATTTTAGGTGTTCTAGTATGCGTGGATTTTGAAGTTGTTTGTTCCTGCTTTCTTGTTTGTTTGTTTGTTTGTTTGTTTGTTTGTTTGTTTGTTTGTTACTTTGCTTGTTTACGCGTTGGAGCGAATCCCATCTTCGTCGATAACATGTTTTTTTTTTGCAGAAGACTTAGCCTGACTTCAAATAGTGTTCGAAAACCATCAGCTAGATTTTATCAAGTTCAAAACTGGAAAAGCACAACTACTTTTATTTTATCCGAAATCAAGTGGACATAGGTTGTTCTGAAGATAAATGGGTTAGTTTCTAAAGAAAATGTGGTGCTGCGTCGGTAGGGAGTGAAGCACAACAATTTGGATTTGATTGGCCACAGTTAGGAAATTCAAAAGCTAGTAAACAGTGGCCAATTTACCTTATCAACTCAGTTGTTAAATCCAAATAAGTTTTTGAAGGTGTTTGCTCATCGCTTAAGTCCGGAATTAGATTAGCATCTAATATTCTCTATATAGTAACTACAGTGGGGTTAAATAACAATAACAGACAATAATAAATTGTTAAATAACAAGACAGACAAACCGACTTATTTGACTAACAATAGACCAACGGACATTTGACTAACAAAAGACGGATCGAAACGCACCAATCACGTTTACAGTCTTCACAGCCAATAACATCACGGCTTAACTGACAGACGACCAATAACATCACGAGATCCTCGACCAATCAGGACAACGACCAGAGACTTATAACATCTACTGACGATTCACAGTGCACTTGACTCTGATGATGACTTCCGCTCAGGTTGTCGAAACGTCAGTCAATGTCACCTCAAACTGTCCTTCTCAGGACTACACTCACCCGGACGATCACAATTTACCTAATTATAAAATATTCTTGCTGGTAATAATTTTTTATAGACAAGAGTGTTTTAGTGGAAAATAGACCACACGAAAAGTTCATACGAAACTACCTCCGGGACTGGAGTTCGGGACTCGAGGATATCGATGACGTCATTTCCCGCTTTTACACTGTTGTTTGTGCAAAAATACTCTTGTCTATATAATACAAAGAAAATTACAGGGCGGCTTAAAAATATGAATTTTAGTTTCTCGTGGTAAAAAACAATATTTTACTCACTCGCTGCGCTCCTTCGTAAAATATTGTTTTAACCACTCGAAAATAAAATTCATATCTTCGCACCACCGTGTAATATCCTCTATTTATTATTCATAAACAATGATGCACGCCATCAAGGCGTCGAAAAGCTTTTCTGTACTTCCATAGGTAATCCTCTTTCAAATAAAAAATGATCTGTTTTTGGCGTACTGCTCGGAAATTCGCAAAACTCGCGAAAAACGTTCCTGACATAGAGTCTTTTCTTACCGAGTGGAGGTTTACTTTCCACCATCCCCCTCCTACAGTGACAGCAATGACAACAGTGGCAGCAACATGGACAATGTTACCAGCAATGATGGCAGCAGCAGCCACCGCAGCAAGGTTCACAGGCGCAATGATGGCAGCCAATATCACAACAATGCTCGCAGTATGGTTTAGCGCTACAGCCTGAAATAAAACATAGGCACGCAATGGGTGTAAAACACTCAATTACAAGCCATTAAACCAAAATACAACGTAAAGTTTTAAAAATAAGACCTATCACCACCAACTTTATTCGAAAATAAGGCGCACCTGGCATAATTGTTAAAGTTTAAATTCGGCAAAATAAAGGCAATCGGCGAGGATGGGATTCGAACCCACGCGTGTAGAGCACATTGGATTAGCAGTCCAACACCTTAACCACTCGGCCACCTCGTCCTACGAACGGCAGTTTGAAAAGCAGGTTATACTTCATGTCGTGACCTCCGGAGACTATCAACTATTTCACGTTTCTAAAGTTGAAAGCTGCATGTTGGAATGCTCTTGGTTGACGTCATCAAGGCGGTTACCATGACACCTGCAGCTGCTGTCGCTCGGGACAATGTGATTGGCTCGCTGGGCATTGGCCGTTGTGCGTATTGAGAGTGTTGATCTCGATCTTGAAGATTGCCACGCACATTTGAGAAGAGTTAAAGAGCGTTTCTTGCCTGTTGCGGTGTGGAAGGACGGTTTTCGTTTCAAGATTTCCATGCCAGATCCATTTCCTAATACGGCTAGATTTGAGGATTTAACATTGTCGCAAGACGCACTCGTTATCAGAGATGATGCATAACAATGTGCTGTGATTTTTGTTTCTTGTTGTTGTTTCTGTTTATACTTCTTTTGTTGTGTTTTGTTTTTGTTTTATCATATAATTTTATTGCCATTTTATTGCGGATTAACGCACAAAAAATCCCGAAATTACAAGACACTAAACACGAATGGAAAAACAGTTTATTGATCAAATCAAATAGTTAAATGAATAAATATTAAATATGTGAACCAACCTAGCTTATCTTTGAAAAAGGAAGCTTAAATTGTCTTAAAACAAAAAAAAAAAAGAAATTAAATCATTTTTATACCCATATCTGATTTTGAGGTCATGCAGCACGAGCGAAAAATGAGTCATTCTGAGGTTTTTTCTTGTAGGTGAAGTTTCGCAGGAACGTTCATTAGATTAGTCGTGTCACAAGGCCTCCTGCTTCCCACGGAAGCAAAGAAATTTCTTTCCACATATTGGTCTACATAATTTCACAGAGGAAGCCAAAAAAGGACAGATGAGGAGAAAACAACTCAGCGTGTAAGACGGTGGGCGAAAAGGAGACAGTTCGAAAGGCCAAGCGTGCATATGCGGTGTAGAAGTATCCATAAATTTTGAGAACAGAGGGTACGAGTTCTCGGCTCCGTTTTCAAGGTCTGACGCTGTCACTTTTTATACTCCAATCATTCTCGAGGCACTTCACATGCCCTTTAAGTGACCAAATTGCTAGCCTGCGTAACGGGGAAGAGGGAGAAAAATGAGGACTGGATACTAGGGACGAGGGCCAGCCCGCAGTCCCCCATTTTTTCTCCTGCGTTCTCGCTCCCCTCTCCCGTTTACGCCTGCCACGCAGGCTATAATCGGTGCCAGAAGTCGCTGAAACACCCTTCCCCTTTTCCCTTTTTCAATGTTGAGTCACAAAACGCACCAGTGTTCTTTTGGTTTTCATTTGTTTTGGAACAACATTGCTACGGTGGGGGAGGGAGGTAGACACTGCTCAGCAGATGGTGTTTCAACATTGTGGCAAAATTGTAGCAAATTGCTTACATTTTTCCAGCAAGTGTGGAACATGGTACGCCGTGCGGTGCCGACTGGTGGGGTATTTGACTTTGACTGAGATTTGTCGAATAAGTCAGATACTTGGGTTTTGCCCACGGCGTGGGAATCGTCATATAAAAAGCAGAAAAAGTAACGACGTTACTTTAGAAGAACTTTACAAAAATAGAAAAATGTTATACCAAGTGGAACAATTCATCTGGAACTCCAAATTTTTAATTAAAAAGGTAGTAACGACGAGGATGGGATTCGAACCCACGCGTGCAGAGCACATTGGATTAGCAGTCCAACGCTTTAACCACTCGGCTACTTCGTCGCCTGTTTAACAATTAGGAGTCGGAACTTGACTCTGTGGGGAATTGCAAAGCGCCCGAGACTGAAACGAGAAAATGTACTGTTCGATAACTGTTTTACTTTGGGTTTTCATCCACAGACTCAAAAGTTAGAATGAACTTGTACAACACTGATAAACGGCGTCACCCGTCACCCCTCAAGCCCCCACCCACCCCACCCCAAGTTCCCGATCAGTAACTTTCATTTCAATGGTCACGTTTTGGTTTTCATTCACTAACGCAAAAGTTAGAACCATCTTGTACAGCATAATAAACTGCACCACGGTAAAGTACTGCTCAGCAACTTCATTTGAGTGGTTACCGTGGAGTATGACCTTTAGATAAAAACGTTGGAAACATATCGGAACAGCTGGGTTTTGACGCTGGGAGGGAGTGCTTAAAAGCCTCCAATAAGTAGTCAGTACATTGACGTAAAAGTTTTTTTTTTTTAACTTTCCCTTTTAAGTTGCTGATTACTAAGTACTTGGTTTTTGACATTAAAAAGGCTGATGAAGATCACATAATTAGTTTTTGGTTCAGTTTCTTTTTAGGTCTTCTGCGAGCCATCCAACTAGTGAGAACTCCTTTGTTTCGGTTACTTCGCATGTATCTATCTGCGAACTGGGTTATATATTTTTGAACATCAAAGGAAATTTCATTTCTCTTTATAGTTCAAAGATAACCAACCAATCAAAGAGGTAGAATCATTTATTAATTGCAGCCCTTGGGTATCAGAGGATGACACCGGAAGGGCATTTTCTAGTGAATAAAAATAGAAAGGGGGTGTTTTCGTGGTAAGCTGGGTACGACTTCCATCCTGGTATGAGTTCATCCCCGACCTTTTGTAGCATTCTTTTTTGATCTAAATGTGATCGCTACCAGCCATAACAGTGCAAGTTCACCACAACATCCCAGCATACCAGAGCGAGATTCTCACATCGGTGTTAATGTATAATGTATACTATATGTAACTATATGTAACTTGTACAGTATGACCGTTCGTCCCGGAATAAAAGACTCTCATCGCCGTGAAGACGGTTTATGTACTGTAAATGCGATAAAAAGGTTTCATCTCGTACCGAAGCGAAGGTCGTACCATCATCATGTAGATATGCCCAAAGCGATAACACCTATCCGCACTGTATTATTCGTGGCCTTTTGACGACAAAACTCGACTGGAAAGATGAGATTTCGTTCATGTACATGGACAAACCGACACGTACGAATTCTCTTTACTAAAATCTCTTCAACTCCTTGCTGAGCTGAGGCTCAGCCAAAATTCCTTAACTTGTTATGAACATTGATTTCATAAGGAATTTAAAATATTTAACTCTTTTTCTGAAAAACCTAGAAAGATCCCATGCTATCCCATGCAACTCAAACTGGAAAATATAGCTTGCACTTCTTGCACTGACTTCTGGGTACAATCACACTTCACTGATCGGCCTATCACTAACTGGAACCTCTGATTTTAAACGACCGCCTGTCTAAGCAATGTGGTTTTTAAACTGGATCGAAAGTGGACGATAATCCTAGACTAGATTTGAACACCCCAACTCTGATTTCCTAACGAAAAAGGTAAAAAGCTCTCTTTCATTGCTTCTGTGTGACACCTCTTGTTATGCGCATGCCCAACTTCCCATACTTCCCAAGACTGTGGTAATCGTAACAAGATCTTTCTCCAAGATGACTGTCGAGAAGGACTGGACAAAAAAGGATGCCCCAGGAGAACGTTCTTAGCATGACAACTTTACAATTTCTTTTTCTTGGTTTTTTGTAGTTTCTGTTCTCACTTTAGTCTTCTTTCTTCTAGCTTAAACAATACATATAAAAATCAAAATGTTAGTAAAATGTTCCCTTTCCTCAGTCATCCTCGGAGACCCAGGGGCAGATAGTGGGGCGAGGGAAAGTCGGAAGGGGCGAAAAAAAAGTAGGTAAAAAAAAGTCAAGGGCCCTTGACTTTTCTTCGCCCACTTCTTGGGCATGCAAATTTATCATAAACTTAAGCTCTTAAAATTTACTATGATTTGGAATAAAATCTTTGATGTGGAAAAATCTTGACAAATGGTCTGTTCGTTTTGGTTGACCCTCGATTGTCTTAATGGGTCATTAGTGAGTTGTCTCCTGCCTCTCATCCTGCCTCTATTTGCCCACTGTTATCAAAACTGAGATTGATTATAAAGGTAAGGGACTGAGAGAAAACTGAGTTGTCGATGATAAAACTGAGAAATGTTGGAAGGCAACTTCGAAATAGTCTGTTCCAAAGGCATGTGATGTGTGACGTCACCTGGAGAAAGATACACTTGCGCAGTGTTATGAATAACAAAAACTGAAAAAAAAAACCAACGACGAGGATGGGATTCGAACCCACGCGTGCAGAGCACATTGGATTAGCAGTCCAACGCCTTAACCACTCGGCCACCTCGTCAAGCATTGATTGAGAGATTACACATTAATGTCAGGAGGCTCCTATCATCAAACAAGAAACCCCACTGGGCATTTTAACCGGCCATTCTGACCCTCCCCACCCCTAGGTTTCACAAATTTTAGCGCGATCCTCTATTTATACGAACCGGCGTGACGAAAAGTGTGATTGTGTGACACAATATTTTGACTATAGCGGTACTTGATTACGTAATGTTTAAACTCTGATGACTCAACTTATCTTTCTTATCGCTTTTATTTGTGCTGAAAAACGCAAATTCACTCAAACGTTGAATGTCGATATAAATTCGTCCACAACTGAGAATGCTCACACAGGGACGACGAAGTATTTACTGTTGTGCCTAGACCTTAAATACAAACAGTGAACATAGCATTAGAATCAAAATATAACGCTTGATAAACACGAGCTCGAGCAGATCGTCAGAGTATGGGGCACGTCAAGGGATATCTCATGACGTGATGTTTAAATCCGGTTTGCTAACCCGGGAATCCCCTTGCAAAAGTAAACAAGCAGGCGGGGACGAAAGTCGCCCACGTCTTTGAAAGCTAACGCGCCTGTCGAGCCGCAATCGATTTCGCGCTCACTCGCTTGTTTTTCTTTTCCTTCACCATCTCTGAACGGAAAGAGAGACTGCTCGTAGCCTTTAGCGAACACCACACGCAAACCACACAAATCCGTCGATAATATTCAGATATTTTCGTTCTTTCAATGCAAAAAGACTCGTAACACCTGCCTTATTAATTGATCTCCTTATTAATGACGATTCCTTAGTATCAACTTCTCGCCTCAAATAAACACTCATCTCTCTCCGTTCACAAGAACTATCATGTACTGATGGTGCAATCCACTAATATTGCATCATCATACTAGTACCAATTCCTTCTCTTCCTAGCCCACGCCGGCAACACGCAACTGTCCTTTTTGTCCGCTGCGAAATACAAGTTAGCCAATCAGAAACTTTACAATCCACTTAGCAAACCACCCCCCCCCCCCCCATAAAACGCCAAGGGATACCGCCTCTCACGCAGCACAATATTACGTCCCTCCTATACAAAAAGGATCTTTCGAAGCAAATCACATTCACAGAAGCGTGATATGCTCCTGACATTCACAAATCCTTCTGACTCCCACATTTTTACACCCCTCAAGATGTCAATCCCAATAAAAAAAACTCCTGCGCTAAAAAAATTTTCACCATAACCACTAACTAGATCAGACAACACAGCCAATTTGCATTCAATCCTATTAGCTCCTTTACTCAATTGCGCATGCGTTATACAAGACAAATACAAAAAAACCCCAAACCTAACAACCCTTCGCCGTTCATATCTTAAATACTGTAAATTAAAAGACAAAAACATAGGAAGGTAACATTCGGCAGACTTATATGCGCATGCGTCTTATATAAGACAGTACCGCTCTTGAGTACCCGTACCACAAGCTTTACAGCACTTTCTTCGTATGTTATGCCAACTTGCTATCACGAAAAGCCGTGTTCATTTTATAAAGCGGCGGTAGCTATAGCGACGGCCGGTTAACAAGCGTACCTACACTGAACTGTGGTCCAACTGCAAGACTGGATAAAAGATTTTAGGTGTTCTGGTATGCGTTGATTTTGAAGTTGTTTGTTCTTGCTTGTTTGTTTGTTTGTTTGTTTGTTTGTAACTTAGATTGTTCACGCGTTGGTGCGAATCCCATCTCTGTCGAGAGCATAACTTTTCTTTTTTTGCAGAATACTTTGCCTGACTTCAAATAGTGCTCCAAAACCATCAACTGGATTTTACCAAGTTCAAAACTAGAAAAGCACAAATACTTTTATTTTATCCGAAATCAAGTGGACATAAGTTGTTCTGAAGATAAATGGGTTAGTTTCTAAAGAAAATGTGGTGCCGCGTCGGTAGGGAGTGAAACACAACAATTTGGATTTGATTGGCCACAGTTAAGAAATTCAAAAGCTAGTAAACAGTGGCCAATTTACTTTATCAACTCAGTTGTCAAATGCAAAGAATGTTTGTAAATTGTAAAGGTGTTTGCTCATCGTCTGGAATTAGATTAGCATGTAATATTCTATTTTAGTAACTACAGTGGGGTTAAAATATTCTTGCTGGTAATTAATCTTTTTATTAGATTCATAAACAATGATGCACACCATCAAGGCTTCGAAAAGATTTTCTGTACTTCCATAGCTAATCTTCTTTCTAATAAAGAATGATCTGTTTTTGGCGTACTGCTCGAAATCCGGAAAACTCGCGAAACTTTCATGACATAGAGTCGTTTCTTACCGAGTGGAGGTTTACTTTCCACCATCCCCCTCCTACAGTGACAGCAATGACAACAGTGGCAGCAACATGGACAATGATGGCAGCAATGATGGCAGCAGCAGCAGCCACCGCAGCAAGGTTCACAGGCGCAATGATGGCAGTCGATATCACAACAATGCTCGCAGTGAGGTTTGGCGATACAGCCTGAAATAAAACATAGGATCGCAATGGGTGTAAAACACTCAATTACAAGCCATTAAACCAAAATACAACGTAAAGTTTTAAAAATAAGACCTATCACCACCAACTTTATTCGAAAATACGGCACACCTGGCATAATTGTTAAAGTTTAAATTGGGCAAAATAAAGGCAATCGACGAGGATGGGATTCGAACCCACGCGTGCAGAGCACATTGGATTAGCAGTCCAACGCCTTAACCACTCGGCCACCTCGTCCTACGAAAGGCAGTTTGAAAAGCAGGTTACACTTCATGTCGTGATCTCCAGAGACTATCAACTATTTCACGTTTCTAAAGTTGAAAGCTGCACGTTGAATGCCCTTTGTTGACGTCATCAAGGCGGTTACCATGACACCTGCAGCTGCTATTACCGTTGTGCGTATTGAGAATGTTGATCTCGATCTTGAAGATTGCCACGCACATTTGAGAAGAGTTAAAGAGCGTTTCTTGCCTGTTGCGGTGTGGAAGGACGGTTTTCGTTTCAAGATTTCCGTGCCAGATCCATTTCCTAATAAGACTAGATTTGACGATTTAGCATTGTCACAAGACGCACTCGTTACCAGAGATGATACATAACAATGTGCTGTGATTTTTGTTTCTTGTTGTTGTTTCTGTTTATACTTGTTTTGTTGTGAACCAACTTAGCTTATATTTGAAGAAGGAAGCTTAAATTATCTTTACACAAAAAAAAAATTAAATCTTTTTTATACCCATATCTGATTTTGAGGTCATGAAGCGCAAGTGAAAAATGAGTCATTCTGAGGTTTTTTCTTGTAGATGAAGTGTCGCAGGAACGTTCATTAGATTAATCGTGTCACAAGGCCTCCTGCTTCCCTTGGAAGCAAGGAAATTTCTTTCCACATATTGGTCTACATAATTTAACAGAGGAAGCCAAAAAAGGACAGATGAGGAGAAAACAACTCAGCGTGTAAGACGGTGGGCGAAAAGGAGACAGTTCGAAAGGCCAAGCGTGCATATGCGGTGTAGAAGTATCCATAAATTTTGAGAACAGAGGGTACGAGGTCTCGGCTCTGTTTTCAAGGTCTGACGCTGTCACTTTTTATACTCCAATCATTCTCGAGGCACTTCACATGCCCTTTAAGTGACCAAATTGCTAGCCTGCGTAACGGGAAAGGGGGAGAAAAATGGGGACTGTATGCTAGGGACGAGGGCCAGCCCGCAGTCCCCCATTTTTTCTCCTGCGTTCTCGCTCCCCTCCCCCGTTTACGCCTGCCACGCAGGCTGTAATCGGTGCCAGAAGTCGCTGAAACACCCTTCTCCTTTTCCCTTTTTCAATGTTGAGTCACAAAACGCACCAGTGTTCTTTTGGTTTTCATTTGTTTTGGAACAACATTGCTACGGTGGGGAAGGGAGGTAGACACTGTTCAGCAGATGGTGTTTCAACATTGTGGCAGTAATTGTAGCAAATTGCTTACATTTTTCCAGTAAGTGTGGAAGATGACACGCCGTGCGGTCCTGACTGGTGGGGTATTTGACTTTGACTGAGATTTGTCGAATAAGTCAGATACTTGGGTTTTGCCCGCGGCATGGGAATCATCATATAAAAAGCAGAAAAAGTAACGACGTTACTTTAGAAGAACTTTACAAAAATAGAAAAATGTTATACCAAGTGGAAAAATTCATCTGGAACTCCAAATTTTTAATTAAAAAAATAATAAACGACGAGGATGGGATTCGAACCCACGCGTGCAGAGCACATTGGATTAGCAGTCCAACGCCTTAACCACTCGGCCACCTCGTCGCCTATTTAACAATTAGGACTCGGAACTTAAGTCAGTGGGGAATTGCAAAGCGCCCGAGACTGAAACGAGAAAATGTACTGTTCGATAACTGTTTCGTTTTGGGTTTTCATCCACAGACTCAAAAGTTAGAATCACCTTGTACAACACTGATAAACGGCGTCACCCGTTACCCCTCAGGCCCCCACCCCAAGTTCCCGATCAGTAACTTTCATTTCAATGGTCACGTTTTGGTTTTCATTCACTAACGCAAAAGTTAGAACCATCTTGTACAGCATAATAAACTGCACCACAATAAAGTACTGCTCAGCAACTTCATTTAAATGGTTACCGTGGAGTTTAATCTTTGGAGGCAAACGTTGGAGACATATCGGAACAGCTGGGTTTTGACGTCGGGAGGGAGTGCTTAAACGCCTCCAGTAAGTAGTCAGTGCATTGGCGTAAAAGGTGTTTTCTTTTTAATTTTTCCGCGTAAATTGTTGATAAACAAGTACTTGTTTCTCGACATTAAAAAAAGGTTGATGAAGAACAGACAAAGTTTAATTTTGGGTTCAGTTTCTTTTCAGGTCTTCTACCAGTACAGCCACCCTAACTGTGAGAACTCCTTTGTTTCGGTTACTTGACATGTGTCTATCTGCGAACTGGTTTATATATTTTTGAACATCAAAGGACATTTCATTTCTATTTATAGTTCATAGATAACCAACCAATCAAACAGGTAGAATCATAAAAGAACATTTATTTCCCTTCGTTTTTGCCTACTAGTTGCAGCCCTTGGGTATCAGAGGATGACACCGGAAGGGCATTTTCTAATGAATAAAAATAGAAAGGGGGTGTTTTCATGATAAGCTAGGTACGACTTTCATCCTGGTTTGAGTTCATCCCCGACACCTCTTGTAGCATTCTTGTTTGATCTTAATGTCATTTCGCTACCAGTCATAACGGTGCAAGTTCACCACAACATCCAAACCAGAGCGAGATTCTCCCATCGGTGCCAGTGACGGCACTACATGTAACTTGTACAGTGTGACAGCTCGTTCCGGAATAAAAGACTCTCATCGCCATGACGACGGTTTATGTACTGTAAATGCGATAAAAAGGTTTTCATCCCGTACCAAAGCGAAAGTCGTACCAGCATTATGTAGATGTGCCCAAAGCGATTAACACCTATCCGCACTGTATTATTCGTAGCCTTTTGACGACAAAGCTTGACTAGAAAGATGAGGTTTCGTTCATGTACATGGACAAACTGACAAATGGAGCTGAGGCTCAACCAAATTCTTTAACTTGTTATGAACATTGATTTCATAACGAATTTAAAATATTTAACCTTTTTTCTGAAAAACCCTCGAAAGATTCCATGCTAGTGTTTGAAGACCAACTCAAACTGGAAAATGTAGCTTGCACTTCTTGCACTGACTTCTGGGTACAGTCACACTTCACTGACCGGCCTATTACTAATTATAGTACAACACTAAATTTTGGCGTGCTTCCATTGGTCGAAATCGATTACGTGACGCGATAGTGTCCCTCCTCAGTGGGCGCCTGTCAGCGAATAGTGCCCGTGTGCGGCAACTTTCGCTCAAATTTTAGCGTTGTACAATAAAAACAATAGAGTTCTTCTGTCTCGGGCCCTATGTGAGATAGGTTCCCTCGGAAATTTGATGTTCAAACTTCATATAAGCCCTCGAACTACGTTCTCGGTCTAATATTTGTTGTGAACATCAAATTTCCTCGGGCAACCTATAACACGATAGTGCCCTCGACAGAAGGACTCTATTGTTTAATTGGAACCTCTAATTTTAAACGACCGCCTCTCTAAGCTCTAAACTGGATCGAAAGTAGACGACAGTCCTAGATAAGATTAGTTCAACCATGCTTTGAACACCCCACCCCAGATTTCCTAACGAAAAAGGCAAAAAGCTCTTTCTCATTGTAAAGTTGTCATGCTAAGAACGTTCTCCCGGGCATCCTTTTTTGTCCAGTCCTTCTCGACAGTCATCTTGGAGAAAGATCTTGTTACGATTACCACAGTCTTGGGAAGTATAGGAAGTTGGGCATGCGCATAACAAGAGGTGTCTCACAGAAGCAATGTCTTTTATGGTACTTCTTTTTCTTGGTTTTTTTAGTTTCTGTTCTCTTTTTTGTCTTCTTTCTTCTAGCTGAAACAATACATATAAAAACCAAATGTTATTAAAATGTTAGATGACCCCATTTCTCAGTCATCCTCGGAGACCCAGGGGCAGATAGTGGGGCGAGGGAAAGTCGGAAGGGGCGAAAAAAAAGTGGGTGAAAAAAAGTCAAGGGCCCTTGACTTTTCTTCGCCCACTGTTTTTTTTTATATATATCTTCTTCTTGGGCATGCAATTTTATCATAATCTTAAGCTCTTAAAATTTCTAGGAATCTGAGGTTTACTATGATTTGGAATAAAATCTTTGATGTGGAAAAATCTTGACAAATGGTCTGTTCGTTTTGGTTGACCCTCGATTGTCTTAATGGGTCATTAGTGAGTTGTCTCCTGCCTCTCCTCCTGCCTCTATTTGCCCACTGTTATCAAAACTGAGATTGATTATAAAGGTAAGGGACTGAGAGAAAACTGAGTTGTCGATGATAAAACTGAGAAATGTTGAAAGGCAACTTCGAAATAGTCTGTTCCAAAGGCATGTGATGTGTGACGTCACCTGGAGAAGGATACACTTGCGCAGTGTTATGAATAACAAAAACTGAAAAAAAAAACAACAACAACGACGAGGATGGGATTCGAACCCACGCGTGCAGAGCACATTGGATTAGCAGTCCAACGCCTTAACCACTCGGCCACCTCGTCAAGCATTGATTGACCGATTACACATTAATGTCACTAGACTCCTATGATCAAACAAGAAAACGTACACTGAACTGCGGTCCAACTGCAAGATTGGATAAAAGATTTTAGGTGTTCTGGTATGCGTGGATTTTGAAGTTGTTTGTTCTTCCTTGTTTGTTTGTTTGTTTGTTTGTTACTTAGTTTGTTCACGCGTTGGTGCGAATCCCATCTTTTTCGAGAGCATAACTTTTTTTTTTTTGCAGAATACTTTGCCTGAATTCAAATAGTGTTCGAAAACCATCAACTGGATTTTACCAAGTTCAAAACTGGAAAAGCACAAATACTTTTATTTTATCCGAAATCAAGTGGACATAAGTTGTTCTGAAGATAAATGGGTTAGTTTCTAAAGAAAATGTGGTGCTGCGTCGGTAGGGAGTGAAGCACAACAATTTGGATTTGATTGGCCACAGTTAAGAAATTCAAAAGCTAGTAAACAGTGGCCAATTTACCTTATCAACTCAGTTGTTAAATCCAAAAAATGTTTGTAAAGGTGTTTGCTCATCGTTAAAGTCTGGAATTAGATTAGCATGTAGTATTCTATTATAGTAACAATTACAGTGGGGTTAAAATATTCTTGCTAGTAATGAATTTTTTTATTACATTCATAAACAATGATGCACGCCATCAAGGCTTCGAAAAGTTCTGTACTTCCATAGCTAATCTTCTTTCTAATAAAGAATGATCTGTTTTTGGCGTACTGCTCGAAATCCGGAAAACTCGCGAAACTTTCATGACATAGAGTCGTTTCTTACCGAGTGGAGGTTTACTTTCCACCATCCCCCTCCTACAGTGACAGCAATGACAACAGTGGCAGCAACATGAACAATGATGGCAGCAATGATGGCAGCAGCAGCCACCGCAGCAAGGTTCTCAGGCGCAAAAAATGGCAGTCGATATCACAACAATGTTCGCAGTGAGGTTTGGCGATACAGCCTGAAATAAAACATAGGCACGCAATGGGTGCAAAACACTCAAGTGCAAGCCATTAAACCAAAATACAACGTGAAGTTTTAAAAATAAGACCTATCACCACCAGCTTTATTCGAAAATACGGCGCACCTGGCATAATTGTTAAAGTTTAAATTGGGCAAAATAAAGGCAATCGACGAGGATGGGATTCGAACCCACGCGTGCAGAGCACATTGGATTAGCAGTCCAACGCCTTAACCACTCGGCCACCTCGTCCTACGAACGGAAGTTTGAAAAGCAGGTTATACTTCATGTCGTGACCTCCAGAGACGCAACTATTTCACGTTTCTAAAGTTGAAGGCTGCACGTTGGAATGCCCTTGGTTGACGTCATCAAGGCGGTTACCATGACAGCTGCAGCTGCTATCGCTCGGGACAATGTGATTGGCTCGCTGGGCATTGGCCGTGCAGCAGATATTACCGTTGTGCGTATTGAGAATGTTGATCTCGATCTTGAAGATTGCAACGCACATTTGAGAAGAGTTAAAGAGCGTTTCTTGCTTGTTGCGGTGTGGAAGGACGGTTTTCGTTTCAAGATTTCCGTGCCAGATCCATTTCCTAATACAGCTAGATTTGAGGATTTAGCATTGTCGCAAGACGCACTCGTTATCAGAGATGATGCATAACAATGTGCTGTGATTTTTGTTTCTTGTTGTTGCTTCTGTTTATACTTGTTTTGTTGTGTTTAGTTTTTGTTTTTTCATATAATTTTATTTCCATTTTATTGCGGATTAACGCACAAAAAAATCCCGAAATTACAAGACACTAAACACGAATGGAAAAACAGTTTATTGATCAAATCAAATAGTTAAATGAATAAATATTAAATATGTGAACCAACTTAGCTTATCTTTGAAAAAGGAAGCTTAAATTGTCTTTAAACAAAAAAAAGAAATTAAATCTTTTTTATACCCATATCTGATTTTGAGGTCATGAAGCACGAGCGAAAAATGAGTCATTCTGAGGTTTTTTCTTGTAGATGAAGTGTCGCAGGAACGTTCATTAGATTAGTCGTGTCACAAGGCCTCCTGCTTCCCTTGGAAGCAAGGGAATTTCCTTCCACATATTGGTCTACATAATTTCACAGAGGAAGCCAAAAAAGGACAGAGGAGGAAGAAAACAACTCAGAGTGTAAGACGGTGGGCGAAAAGGAGACAGTTCGAAAGGCCAAGCGTGCATATGCGGTGTAGAAGTATCCATAAATTTTGAGAACAGAGGGTCCGAGGTCTCGGCTCCGTTTTCAAGGTCTGACGCTGTCACTTTTTATACTCCAATCATTCTCGAGGCACTTCACATTCCCTTTAAGTGACCAAATTGCTAGCCTGCGAGACGGGGAAGAGGGAGAAAAAGGAGGACTGGATGCTAGGGACGAGGGTCAGCCCGCAGTCCCCCATTTTTTCTCCTGCGTTCTCGCTCCCCTCCCCCGCTTACGCCTGCCACGCAGGCTATAAGCGGTGCCAGAAGTCGCTGAAACACCCTTCTCCTTTTCCCTTTTTTAATGTTGAGTCACAAAACGCACCAGTGTTCTTTTGGTTTTCATTTGTTTTGGAACAACATTGCGACGGTGGGAAAGAGAGGTAGACACTGCTCAGCAGATGGTGTTTCAGCATTGTGGCAGTAATTGTAGCAAATTGCTTACATTTTTTCAGTAAGTGTGGAGGATGACACGCCGTGCGGTCCCGACTGGTGGGGTATTTGACTTTGACTGAGATTTGTCGAATAAGTCATGCAGATACTTGGGTTTTGCCCGCGGCGTGGGAATCCTCATATGAAAAGCAGAAAAAGTAACGCCGTTACTTTAGAAGAACCTTACAAAAATAGAAAAATGTTATACCAAGTGGAAAAATTCATCTGAAACTCCAAATTTTTATTTAAAAAGATAATAAACGACGAAGATGGGATTCGAACCCACGCGTGCAGAGCACACTGGATTAGCAGTCCAACGCCTTAACCACTCGGCCACCTCGTCGCCTGTTTAACAATTATGACTCAGAACTTGAGTCACTGGGGAATTGCAAAGCGCCCGAGACTGAAACGAGAAAATGTACTGTTCGAGAACTGTTTTGTTTTGGGTTTTCGTCCAAAGATTCAAAAGTTAGAATGGCCTTGTACAACACTGATAAACGGCGTCACCCGTCACCCCTCAGGCCCCCACCCCCACCCCAAGTTCCCAATCAGTAGCTTTCATTTCAATGGTCACGTTTTGGCTTTCACCCACTAAAGCAAAAGTTAGAACCATCTTGTACAGCATAATAAACTGCACCACGGTAAAGTACTGCTTCAGCAACTTCATTTAATTGGTTACCGTGGAGTTTTATCTTTGGAGGCAAATGTTGGAAACATATCGGAACAGCTGGGTTTTGACGTCGGGAGGGAGTGCTTAAACGCCTCCAGTAAGTAGTCAGTGCATTGGCGTAAAAGGTGTTTTCTTTTTAATTTTCCCGTTTAAGTTGTTGATAAACAAGTACTTGTTTCTCGACATTAAAAAAAGGTTGATGAAGAACAGACAAAGTTTAATTTTGGTTCAGTTTCTTTTCAGGTCTTCTACCAGTACAGCCACCCTAATTGTGAGAACTCCTTTGTTTCGGTTACTTGACATGTGTCTATCTGTGAACTGGTTTATATATTTTTGAACATCAAAGGACATTTCATTTCTATTTATAGTTCATAGATAACCAAGTGAACCAATCAAACAGGTAGAATCATAAAAGAACATTTATTTTCCTTCATCTTTGCCTGCTAATTGCAGCCCTTGGGTATCAGAGGATGACACCGGAAGGGCATTTTCTAATGAATAAAAATAGAAAAGGGGTGTTTTCATGATAAGCTAGGTACGACTTTCATCCTGGTTTGAGTTCATCCCCGACACCTCTTGTAGCATTCTTGTTTGATCTAAATGTCATTTCGCTACCAGTCATAACGGTGCAAGTTCACCACAACATCCAAACCAGAGCGAGATTCTCCCATCGGTGCCAGTGACGGCACTACATGATCCTTGTACAGTGTGACAGCTCGTTCCGAAATAAAAGACTCTCATCGCCATGACGACGGTTTATGTACTGTAAATGCGATAAAAAGGTTTTCATCCCGTTCCGAAGCGAAAGTCGTACCAGCATTATGTAGATATGCCCAAAGCGATCAACACCTATCCGCACCGTATTATTCGTAGCCTTTAGACGACAAAGCTCGACTAGAAAGATGAGGTTTCGTTCATGTACATGGACAAACTGACAAACGGAGCTGAGGCTCAACCAAAATTCCTTAACTTGTTATGAACATTGATTTCATAACGAATTTAAAATATTTAACTTTTTTCTGAAAAACCCTCAAAAGATTCCATGCTAGTGTTTGAAGACCAACTCAAACGGGAAAATGTAGCTTGCACTTCTTGCACTGACTTCTGGGTACAGTCACACTTCACTGACCGGCCTATTACTAATTATAGTACAACACTAAATTTTGGCGTGCTTCCATTGGTCGAAATCGATTACGTGACGCGATAGTGTCCCTCCTCAGTGGGCGCCTGTCAGCGAATAGTGCCCGTGTGCGGCAACTTTCGCTCAAATTTTAGCGTTGTACAATAAAAACAATAGAGTTCTTCTGTCTCGAGCCCTATGTGAGATAGGTTCCCTCGGAAATTTGATGTTCAAACTTCATATAAGCCCTCGAACTACGTTCTCGGTCTAATATTTGTTGTGAACATCAAATTTCCTCGGGCAACCTATAACACGATAGTGCCCTCGACAGAAGGACTCTATTGTTTAATTGGAACCTCTAATTTTAAACGACCGCCTCTCTAAGCTCTAAACTGGATCGAAAGTAGACGACAGTCCTAGATAAGATTAGTTCAACCATGCTTTGAACACCCCACCCCAGATTTCCTAACGAAAAAGGCAAAAAGCTCTTTCTCATTGTAAAGTTGTCATGCTAAGAACGTTCTCCCGGGCATCCTTTTTTGTCCAGTCCTTCTCGACAGTCATCTTGGAGAAAGATCTTGTTACGATTACCACAGTCTTGGGAAGTATAGGAAGTTGGGCATGCGCATAACAAGAGGTGTCTCACAGAAGCAATGTCTTTTATGGTACTTCTTTTTCTTGGTTTTTTAGTTTCTGTTCTCTTTTTTGTCTTCTTTCTTCTAGCTGAAACAATACATATAAAAACCAAATGTTATTAAAATGTTAGATGACCACCATTTCTCAGTCATCCTCGGAGACCCAGGGGCAGATAGTGGGGCGAGGGAAAGTCGGAAGGGGCGAAAAAAAAGTGGGTGAAAAAAAGTCAAGGGCCCTTGACTTTTCTTCGCCCACTGTTTTTTTTTTATATATATCTTCTTCTTGGGCATGCAATTTTATCATAATCTTAAGCTCTTAAAATTTCTAGGAATCTGAGGTTTACTATGATTTGGAATAAAATCTTTGATGTGGAAAAATCTTGACAAATGGTCTGTTCGTTTTGGTTGACCCTCGATTGTCTTAATGGGTCATTAGTGAGTTGTCTCCTGCCTCTCATCCTGCCTCTATTTGCCCACTGTTATCAAAACTGAGATTGATTATAAAGGTAAGGGACTGAGAGAAAACTGAGTTGTCGATGATAAAACTGAGAAATGTTGAAAGGCAACTTCGAAATAGTCTGTTCCAAAGGCATGTGATGTGTGACGTCACCTGGAGAAAGATACACTTGCGCAGTGTTATGAATAACAAAAACTGAAAAAAAAAACAACAACAACGACGAGGATGGGATTCGAACCCACGCGTGCAGAGCACATTGGATTAGCAGTCCAACGCCTTAACCACTCGGCCACCTCGTCAAGCATTGATTGACCGATTACACATTAATGTCACTAGACTCCTATGATCAAACAAGAAAACGTACACTGAACTGCGGTCCAACTGCAAGATTGGATAAAAGATTTTAGGTGTTCTGGTATGCGTGGATTTTGAAGTTGTTTGTTCTTCCTTGTTTGTTTGTTTGTTTGTTTGTTACTTAGTTTGTTCACGCGTTGGTGCGAATCCCATCTTTTTCGAGAGCATAACTTTTTTTTTTGCAGAATACTTTGCCTGAATTCAAATAGTGTTCGAAAACCATCAACTGGATTTTACCAAGTTCAAAACTGGAAAAGCACAAATACTTTTATTTTATCCGAAATCAAGTGGACATAAGTTGTTCTGAAGATAAATGGGTTAGTTTCTAAAGAAAATGTGGTGCTGCGTCGGTAGGGAGTGAAGCACAACAATTTGGATTTGATTGGCCACAGTTAAGAAATTCAAAAGCTAGTAAACAGTGGCCAATTTACCTTATCAACTCAGTTGTTAAATCCAAAAAATGTTTGTAAAGGTGTTTGCTCATCGTTAAAGTCTGGAATTAGATTAGCATGTAGTATTCTATTATAGTAACAATTACAGTGGGGTTAAAATATTCTTGCTAGTAATGAATTTTTTTATTACATTCATAAACAATGATGCACGCCATCAAGGCTTCGAAAAGTTCTGTACTTCCATAGCTAATCTTCTTTCTAATAAAGAATGATCTGTTTTTGGCGTACTGCTCGAAATCCGGAAAACTCGCGAAACTTTCATGACATAGAGTCGTTTCTTACCGAGTGGAGGTTTACTTTCCACCATCCCCCTCCTACAGTGACAGCAATGACAACAGTGGCAGCAACATGAACAATGATGGCAGCAATGATGGCAGCAGCAGCCACCGCAGCAAGGTTCTCAGGTGCAATGATGGCAGTCGATATCACAACAATGCTCGCAGTGAGGTTTGGCGATACAGCCTGAAATAAAACATAGGCACGCAATGGGTGCAAAACACTCAAGTGCAAGCCATTAAACCAAAATACAACGTGAAGTTTTAAAAATAAGACCTATCACCACCAGCTTTATTCGAAAATACGGCGCACCTGGCATAATTGTTAAAGTTTAAATTGGGCAAAATAAAGGCAATCGACGAGGATGGGATTCGAACCCACGCGTGCAGAGCACATTGGATTAGCAGTCCAACGCCTTAACCACTCGGCCACCTCGTCCTACGAACGGCAGTTTGAAAAGCAGGTTATACTTCATGTCGTGACCTCCAGAGACGCAACTATTTCACGTTTCTAAAGTTGAAAGCTGCACGTTGGAATGCCCTTGGTTGACGTCATCAAGGCGGTTACCATGACAGCTGCAGCTGCTATCGCTCGGGATAATGTGATTGGCTCGCTGGGCATTGGCCGTGCAGCAGATATTACCGTTGTGCGTATTGAGAATGTTGATCTCGATCTTGAAGATTGCAACGCACATTTGAGAAGAGTTAAAGAGCGTTTCTTGCTTGTTGCGGTGTGGAAGGACGGTTTTCGTTTCAAGATTTCCGTGCCAGATCCATTTCCTAATACAGCTAGATTTGAGGATTTAGCATTGTCGCAAGACGCACTCGTTATCAGAGATGATACATAACAATGTGCTGTGATTTTTGTTTCTTGTTGTTGCTTCTGTTTATACTTGTTTTGTTGTGTTTAGTTTTTGTTTTTTCATATAATTTTATTTCCATTTTATTGCGGATTAACGCACAAAAAAATCCCGAAATTACAAGACACTAAACACGAATGGAAAAACAGTTTATTGATCAAATCAAATAGTTAAATGAATAAATATTAAATATGTGAACCAACTTAGCTTATCTTTGAAAAAGGAAGCTTAAATTGTCTTTAAACAAAAAAAAGAAATTAAATCTTTTTTATACCCATATCTGATTTTGAGGTCATGAAGCACGAGCGAAAAATGAGTCATTCTGAGGTTTTTTCTTGTAGATGAAGTGTCGCAGGAACGTTCATTAGATTAGTCGTGTCACAAGGCCTCCTGCTTCCCTTGGAAGCAAGGAAATTTCTTTCCACATATTGGTCTACATAATTTCACAGAGGAAGCCAAAAAAGGACAGAGGAGGAAGAAAACAACTCAGAGTGTAAGACGGTGGGCGAAAAGGAGACAGTTCGAAAGGCCAAGCGTGCATATGCGGTGTAGAAGTATCCATAAATTTTGAGAACAGAGGGTCCGAGGTCTCGGCTCCGTTTTCAAGGTCTGACGCTGTCACTTTTTATACTCCAATCATTCTCGAGGCACTTCACATTCCCTTTAAGTGACCAAATTGCTAGCCTGCGTGACGGGGAAGAGGGAGAAAAAGGAGGACTGGATGCTAGGGACGAGGGTCAGCCCGCAGTCCCCCATTTTTTCTCCTGCGTTCTCGCTCCCCTCCCCCGCTTACGCCTGCCACGCAGGCTATAAGCGGTGCCAGAAGTCGCTGAAACACCCTTCTCCTTTTCCCTTTTTTAATGTTGAGTCACAAAACGCACCAGTGTTCTTTTGGTTTTCATTTGTTTTGGAACAACATTGCGACGGTGGGAAAGAGAGGTAGACACTGCTCAGCAGATGGTGTTTCAGCATTGTGGCAGTAATTGTAGCAAATTGCTTACATTTTTTCAGTAAGTGTGGAGGATGACACGCCGTGCGGTCCCGACTGGTGGGGTATTTGACTTTGACTGAGATTTGTCGAATAAGTCATGCAGATACTTGGGTTTTGCCCGCGGCGTGGGAATCCTCATATGAAAAGCAGAAAAAGTAACGCCGTTACTTTAGAAGAACCTTACAAAAATAGAAAAATGTTATACCAAGTGGAAAAATTCATCTGAAACTCCAAATTTTTATTTAAAAAGATAATAAACGACGAAGATGGGATTCGAACCCACGCGTGCAGAGCACACTGGATTAGCAGTCCAACGCCTTAACCACTCGGCCACCTCGTCGCCTGTTTAACAATTATGACTCAGAACTTGAGTCACTGGGGAATTGCAAAGCGCCCGAGACTGAAACGAGAAAATGTACTGTTCGAGAACTGTTTTGTTTTGGGTTTTCGTCCAAAGATTCAAAAGTTAGAATGGCCTTGTACAACACTGATAAACGGCGTCACCCGTCACCCCTCAGGCCCCCACCCCCACCCCAAGTTCCCAATCAGTAGCTTTCATTTCAATGGTCACGTTTTGGCTTTCACCCACTAAAGCAAAAGTTAGAACCATCTTGTACAGCATAATAAACTGCACCACGGTAAAGTACTGCTTCAGCAACTTCATTTAAATGGTTACCGTGGAGTTTTATCTTTGGAGGCAAATGTTGGAAACATATCGGAACAGCTGGGTTTTGACGTCGGGAGGGAGTGCTTAAACGCCTCCAGTAAGTAGTCAGTGCATTGGCGTAAAAGGTGTTTTCTTTTTAATTTTCCCGTTTAAGTTGTTGATAAACAAGTACTTGTTTCTCGACATTAAAAAAAGGTTGATGAAGAACAGACAAAGTTTAATTTTGGTTCAGTTTCTTTTCAGGTCTTCTACCAGTACAGCCACCCTAATTGTGAGAACTCCTTTGTTTCGGTTACTTGACATGTGTCTATCTGTGAACTGGTTTATATATTTTTGAACATCAAAGGACATTTCATTTCTATTTATAGTTCATAGATAACCAAGTGAACCAATCAAACAGGTAGAATCATAAAAGAACATTTATTTTCCTTCATCTTTGCCTGCTAATTGCAGCCCTTGGGTATCAGAGGATGACACCGGAAGGGCATTTTCTAATGAATAAAAATAGAAAAGGGGTGTTTTCATGATAAGCTAGGTACGACTTTCATCCTGGTTTGAGTTCATCCCCGACACCTCTTGTAGCATTCTTGTTTGATCTAAATGTCATTTCGCTACCAGTCATAACGGTGCAAGTTCACCACAACATCCAAACCAGAGCGAGATTCTCCCATCGGTGCCAGTGACGGCACTACATGATCCTTGTACAGTGTGACAGCTCGTTCCGAAATAAAAGACTCTCATCGCCATGACGACGGTTTATGTACTGTAAATGCGATAAAAAGGTTTTCATCCCGTTCCGAAGCGAAAGTCGTACCAGCATTATGTAGATATGCCCAAAGCGATCAACACCTATCCGCACCGTATTATTCGTAGCCTTTAGACGACAAAGCTCGACTAGAAAGATGAGGTTTCGTTCATGTACATGGACAAACTGACAAACGGAGCTGAGGCTCAACCAAAATTCCTTAACTTGTTATGAACATTGATTTCATAACGAATTTAAAATATTTAACTTTTTTCTGAAAAACCCTCAAAAGATTCCATGCTAGTGTTTGAAGACCAACTCAAACGGGAAAATGTAGCTTGCACTTCTTGCACTGACTTCTGGGTACAGTCACACTTCACTGACCGGCCTATTACTAATTATAGTACAACACTAAATTTTGGCGTGCTTCCATTGGTCGAAATCGATTACGTGACGCGATAGTGTCCCTCCTCAGTGGGCGCCTGTCAGCGAATAGTGCCCGTGTGCGGCAACTTTCGCTCGAATTTTAGCGTTGTACAATAAAAACAATAGAGTTCTTCTGTCTCGAGCCCTATGTGAGATAGGTTCCCTCGGAAATTTGATGTTCAAACTTCATATAAGCCCTCGAACTACGTTCTCGGTCTAATATTTGTTGTGAACATCAAATTTCCTCGGGCAACCTATAACACGATAGTGCCCTCGACAGAAGGACTCTATTGTTTAATTGGAACCTCTAATTTTAAACGACCGCCTCTCTAAGCTCTAAACTGGATCGAAAGTAGACGACAGTCCTAGATAAGATTAGTTCAATCGTGCTTTGAACACCCCACCCCAGATTTCCTAACGAAAAAGGTAAAAAGCTCTTTCTCATTGTTAAGTTGTCATGCTAAGAACGTTCTCCCGGGCATCCTTTTTTGTCCAGTCCTTCTCGACAGTCATCTTGGAGAAAGATCTTGTTACGATTACCACAATCTTGGAAAGTACGGGAAGTTGGGCATGCGCATAACAAGAGGTGTCACACAGAAGCAATGTCTTTTGTGGTATTTCTTTTTCTTGGTCTTTTTAGTTTCATTTCTCTTTTTTGTCTTCTTTCTTGTAGCTGAAACAATACACATAAAAATGTTATTAAAATGCTAGATCCCCATTTTTCAGGCATCCTCGGAGACCCAGGGACAGATAGTGGGAGCAGGGAAAGTCGGAACGGGCGACAAAAAAAACAGTGGGCGACAAAAAGTCAAGGGCCCTTGACTTTTCTACGCCCACTGTGTTTTTTTGCGAGGATGATCTTGGGTGAGTCAGGCTATTTTCTTCTCGGGCATAAAATTTTTTCATAATCTTTAGCTCATAAACTTTCTAGGAATTTATGGTTTACTATGATTAGGAATAAAATCTTTGATGTGGAAAAATCTTGACAAATGGCCTGTTTGTTTTGGTTAACTGTTCGTTTATATTGTTAAGACATTGGTGCATTTTTGAACAATTTGTAATTATTATTTAATAATTAGTGTGTCCCTAATAAGCACCCCGTCTTTACAGGGTGCTAGATCAATTTGACACGTAAATAAAGTTGTTGTTGTTGTTGTTTCGCCCCGTGTAAGGGAATCCGGAATCCGGAATCCAACATTTTTTTGCCTTTGGAATCCGGAATCCTGGGCTTTGGAATCCGGAATCCAGTCCTTGGAATCCGGAATCCAACCCATGGAATCCGGAATCCAGCCTCATCCATAACTATGGAATCTCGGTCTGGAATGCACTACACTGTTAGTAGTAGTTACATAACAAATCACCACCTACCCCCTCCCCTTGGCGTCCCCTACCACCACCATCACCAAAAAAGTGTTTGGTCACCTAAGATATACATCAAATATGTCATTACTGCGGGTGGGTGGCTTTTAATTCCTTACTGGGCACATGTTTTATATGTTTAAGATCATTTTTTTCTGTCATGTGTCTCGCTGAACTTTTCCGACCTTGACCTGCACTGTCTCCTAAACGGTCAACACCGTTCACGTGCAGGGTTTCACAACGAGCTACATGTAGTGGTATCCAACGTTTACCTTTTTTAAAATATTCTGCCGTTTTGATAATTTGTTGAACAAAGACGGAAACACAGAAAGAAGCACAAAGCTGAGCGGGAAAGATGATTGATAAATACATAGCTAGAGCGGTTTTCAAATGAGTGTCGTAAAACCAAAACCAAAGCAATTACTCTGACCAATCACAACAGGAACAAAACACAAAATGAACCAATCAGAAATCAAATCAAATACAAGCAATTGGCGCTAAGCGCGGGAAAACGCGTGCGAGCACGTCACGATTGGTTTTGGTTTTACGCCTGATTGGTTGAGAAAGTGGCGCGAGTTTTTTTAACCAATCAGAGAGCCTAGTAATGCAAAACCAAAGCAAACACAACATTACTTTCGACACTCAATTGAAAACTGCTCTATTTGGTAGTCGTACATATCCTCGCAGCGTTCTATTGAGACATTTTTCTTGTGTCAGATCTGGACATCATGAAATCAAAAATCTTCGAGCAGCATTACTCACGGTAATTGGAATTATTTTGCTTCGAACTGGTACTTGAAACCAATTTTTACAAAGTATTGTCTGTGTCACCACTGGTGGGGGCAAGACTGTTGCCGCTTAAAGACTGTGATAGATGGCCGTTGGCTCATTGAGAGCTCATCCGCTCTTTAACTAGCCTCCGATCCTACGCAAACGTTGTTTTGGTTGGTTACGCAACGATCCTCCCCAACAAACGATCGGACGAGAGGTGGGTGAACACTTAGCGAGAATAGAAACAAGACCTATTAGGGACGGACCATTAGGATCAGTATAGAGGGGTGGTGGGGGGGAGGCGAATTAAGGAGAAGTACAAAAAATCATGAAAGGGAAAATTTTACAAAAAAATCGTTCACAGCGGGCAGCCTAGAAAAATTCTTGAAATGACCTTCCGATGTAGATGTTTATTCAAAACGACATTTTAACCAGTGAATCAACAGAGTGAGGGGATAAAACAGGACTGCGTCCCAATTGACGTCAACCCCTTAATTACCCACCCAACCCATGAAAGGTTCACCACACCAGCGGGGTCTACGTCCCCTACTCTTTTCTCTTCAGTGTACTTTATACGACTTACGGTCGCTGTTGTTGTTTCCTGCTTTCATAAACTCTCAATAAACCCTCAGCAGGAGCCCTCGCGAAAGCATTAACAGAAAGCTATTAATAGAAAGTGTTACTTATTAGGCCCTATAAATGGCGGTAGACCTCCGGTAACCGGCAGACACCAGACACCTATTAAAGAGGCAGTGTCCTCCAAAACCGCCGACTGGTTGGCTCAATTGGTTGGGTACCAGACTTCGGAGCGGTAGGCCCGGGTTCGATTACCGGCTGGACTAACACTCAGGGACCTAAAACAACTGAGTAGAATGTGCTGCCTTTGTTTCGCATCTGCATATGATTAGACATTCTAGTCTTCTCGGATGAGGACGAAAAACCGGTATTCACCGTCTCACAGCACTTTCCAGTCTTCACTGATCTGACGCTCAGTGTGAGACGTAAAAGAACCCCTATTCTTCACAAAAAACAGTCGCCATATCGCAACGAAAATTGTCGTCAACACAACTCTATTTGATGTCTAGAATGTTGGAAATTGCATTTCCGAGGATCTAGATTTCAAAATTTTCTCGGGGAGCATGCCCCCAGCCCTCCTATTTTAAAGGGACTCGTACGACGCCTTTTTTCTTACTACCTCCTCTGCCACATAGCAGGCCGCCGCTTAGTGGAAAATTGCTGAAATCATGTCTCTAAACATTTGAAATCACAAGCATTTGTATGTAAAAAGAAAAAACTTTTAAAGCAGGTAAACTGTGATTTTTATATATAACATTTTTTAAACTTTTAGTGAAGCGGCTAAAATAAAAAATAATGCTTGGAGGTGTCCACTACTGATGACCGGTATTAAACAAACAAATAGTGGTCGTCAAAAAGTCGTATAATTAAATTAGAAAACTAATTATTGCAAAATATTGGCCTTTGAAGTACGAATGACCAGAGTTAACCTGAGTTAAGAACTTTGGAATCCGGAATCTCAAAAAGTTTGAAATCCGGAATCCATAGGCATGGAATCCGGAATCCAACCTTCGGAATCCGGAATCCACGGTGTGGAATCCGGAATCCACAACTCGCTTCGATTCCTTTACATGGGGCGATGTTGTTGTTGTTGTTGTTGTTGTTGTTGTTGTTGTTATTATTATTATTATTATTATTACTATTATTATTATTATTATTAACCCTTGATCGTCTTATGGATCATTAGCAAGTTGTCTCCTGCCTCTCATCCTGCCTCTATTTGCCCACTGTTAACAAAACTGAGATTGATTTCAAAGAGAAGGGACTGAGAGAAAACAGAGTTGTCGATGACAAAACTGAGAAATGTTGAAAGGCAACTTCGAAATAGTCTGTTCCAAAGGCGTGTGATGTGTGTCGTCACCTGGAGAAAGATACACTTGCGCCGTGTTATGAATAACAAAAACTGAAAAAAAAAAAACCCAACGACGAGGATGGGATTCGAACCCACGCGTGCAGAGCACATTGGATTAGCAGTCCAACGCCTTAACCACTCGGCCACCTCGTCAGACAATGATTGCCCCATTACACATTAATGTCACTGAACTCGTACGATCAAACAAGCGTACGGACACTGAACTGTTTTCCAACTGCATAGACTCAATTAAAGAGTTTGGGTGTTCTAGTATGCGTGAATTTTGAAGTTGTTTGTTCCTGCTTTCTTGTTTGTTTGTTTGTTTGTTTGTTTGTTTGTTTGTTACTTAGTTTGTTTGCACGTTGGTGCGAATCCCATCTTCGTCGAGAGCATAACTTTTTTTTTTTTGCAGAACACTTTGCCTGACTTCAAATAGTGTTCGAAAACCATCAGCTAGATTTTACCAAGTTCAAAACTGGAAAAACACAAATACTTTTATTTTATCCGAAATCAAGTGGATATAGGTTGTTCTGAAGATAAACGGGTTAGTGTCTAAAGAAACTGTGGTGCTGCGTCGGTAGGGAGTGAAGCACAACAATTTGGATTTGATTGGCCACAGTTAAGAAATTCAAAAGCTAGTAAACGGTGGCCCATTTACCTTATCAACTCAGTTGTTAAGTCCGAAAAAGTTTTTGAAGGTGTTTGCTCATCGCCTAAGTCCGGAATTAGATAAGCATGTAATATTCTCTATATAGTAACTACAGTGGAGTTAAAATATTCTTGCTGGTAATAATTTTTTTATTATATAGACAAGAGTGTTTCGGTATATGTAATCGCATGAGGCCGAGTAGAATTTGTTAACTTTCCTTTGAATTTCCCGGACTGACTTATTTGTGACGTCACAATTGCCCGACACCTCGGATTTTCGTTCGCCAATACCGGCACTAGTGCCCAGGCCTAAGTTCATCACTCCCTCCTGGTAACCTATCAATCCGAGAAATTTTGGTTGTGACGTAATAGTCACGTGACCGTCCGTCCCTACGTCGGTACGTCCGTCCATCCGTCCGCACAGACTCTGTGGGAGGGGGAGGGGAGTCCCAAGGCAACCCGACGGGGATAGAGAATGCCATCTTTTTTTTGGCGGGAAATCGCGCAGTGCTTTTGGGCAACCGGCGTTTTTCTTGGCTGGAAATCGCATGACCATCGTCGCTTTTGAAAAAATTACTGATTGCTAATTGGTTGAGACAGGGGGCATTTTTTTTCTTAATTTTCTTTCCAACGAAGGAAAAATTACTGACTCCTGATTGGCCAAGCGCCAAAAATACTCGCATTTGATTGGCTGACCGCGAGAGCGCGCCATTTGCATTTTGTAAGCGTCTTGAAACGAAAAGCAGATTTTGAATTGGATTTTGAATTGTTCAACACAAGAATATCGCTTCTGAGTTTAAATTTAACCGAGTTGGTTGACAAAGATGGTATGGTCTTCGAGTGATAGTTCCAAGAGAAATTCCAGAAAGTCAGAACCTGAATGTTTTACGGGAAACAGCAAATGGTTATTTGTTTTAAAACTATCGAAAACTTTGGTTAATTCAGCGAGCGAGAGGAAGCTTCACAACTCAGGTAACTTGAATTAAGCTTAATTTACTTAGTTTGGGTTTTAAGTGTGTTTTGTCAATGAACTAGAATTGTAATTATCTCATAAGATGAACATATGCATAATAGACAGTTTCTTTTCAGTTGTCTTTTGTTCTGTACGCTGAGCAGCAGTTTCATAAACTGCTTGCGTGGAGAATTGTTTATTCCGAGGGCCGGCTGATTGTGTTTCGACGTGCATGGAAAGTTTTCACAAAATTTTGCCCTCTGTGTTATAAACAAGTAATCGCATTGAGTCCTCGTTGAATTAAGGATAAATTTTCACTTGTATTTTCAAAGTTTTCTCAAATTGCCCTCGTCGCTGCGCGACTCGGGCAATTTTGTGAAAACCTTGAAAACACGCGTGAAAATTTATCATTAATTCTACTCGGCCTCATGTGATTACATATACTTATAACATAGAGGGCAAAATTACTGATTGCTGATTGGTTGAGACAGAGGGCATTTTTTCTTAATTTTCTTCCTAACGAGGGCAAAATAACTGACTCGTGATTGGCCAATCGCCAAAAATACTGGCATTTGATTGGCTGAGCGCGAGAGCGAATGCGAGTAATTTTGGCTCTTGGCCAATAAGAGATTAGTAATTTTGCCCTCGTCCGAAAGAAAATTAAGAAAAAATGCCCTCTGTCTCAACCAATCAGCATTCAGTAATTTTGCCCTCTATGTTATAAAGTGGAAAATAGATCACACGAAAAGTTCATACGAAACTACATCCGGGATTCGAGTGGCGTATTTTCTATATCCTCACTAGTGAGGATATCGATGACGTCATTTCCCGCTTTTACACTGTTGTTTGTGCAAAAATACTCTTGCCTATATAATAAAAAGAAAATTACACGGCGGCTTAAAAATATGAATTTTATTTTCTCGTGGTAGAAAACAATATTTTACTCACTCGCTGCGCTCCTTCGTAAAATATTGTTTTAACCACTCGAAAATAAAATTCATATCTTCGCACCGCCGTGTAATATCCTCTATTTATTATTCATAAACAATGATGCACGCAATCAAGGCGTCGAAAAGTTTTTCTGTACTTTCATAGCTAATCCTCTTTCTAATAAAGAATGATCTGTTTTTGGCGTACTGCTCGGAAATTCGCAAAACTCGCGAAAAACTTTCATGACATCGAGTAGTTTCTTACCGAGTGGAGGTTTACTTTCCACCATCCCCCTCCTACAGTGACAGCAATGACAACAGTGGCAGCAACATGGACAATGATGGCAGCAATGATGGCAGCAGCAGCCACCGCAGCAAGGTTCACAGGCGCAATGATGGCAGTCGATATCACAACAATGCTCGCAGTGAGGTTTGGCGATACAGCCTGAAATAAAACATAGGCACACAATGGGTGTAAAACACTCAATTACAAGCCATTAAACCAAAATACAACGTAAAGTTTTAAAAATAAGACCTATCACCACCAACTTTATTCGAAAATACGGCGCACCTGGCATAATTGTTAAAGTTTACATTGAGCAAAATAAAGGCAATCGACGAGGATGGGATTCGAACCCACGCGTGCTGAGCATATTGGATTAGCAGTCCAACGCCTTAACCACTCGGCCACCTCGTCCTACGAACTACATTTTTTCAGGCTGGTTATACTTCATGCCTTGACCACTAGAGACTATTAACTTTTTGATGTCACCATCTGGGGTTCTAAAGTTGAAAGCTGTTCTATGAAAACAAGATATAAGGGGTGACGTCAAGGGGATCAGTGCTAAAATTAAGACTAAGTGACTTTTGTCGCACACGAATGCTCCTAAAACATCGAGAGGAAAATACTGAGTAATTTTCGCAAAAATGAACAATATTGACCGAATTTAATTGTATTCCATGCCCATCCTAGCTATTCGCGAAAAAATATATAGTCTATATATTTTATATATTCTTATATTTATATCTATATCTATATATCTACATATATCTATATCTATATATATCTATATATATATTTTATATATAGTCTTATAGTCTCAGAAATCGAACAATTTCTAGCAGCACTAGGGTATTTGACTTGAACTGAAACGTTTTCACTGCATTACCATCAATGTGTAAGTGACCTTCGACTGAAATATGACATCAAAAATAATACACAGGCATTAAATACGTGCGAACGAAATACTCACATGGACGGTAACACACAGGAACATTCACCCACTCCACGTGAGGTTTGAGCCCTCCCCACTTGACGCAACAGCAGTCTGTATAAGAAAAAGCATATGTTACACTATTATCCAACTGTATTAGTTATTGTACAGAAAGCGCACGAAACGAGTACAAATATCCCGCGGTATAGTACAGTTGGTCATTGTACAGTCGGTGATACTCTAGAATTGCTTATTATAATTTATACAATGGTCAGAGTAAAACGCACGTTTTGATTGGACTAGACGAGTTTGTGATTAAAGTACAGACGCATGAATGAAGTAATGACCCGCAAAGTTCGCACGCAAATCGTCACTACGAAACTATTTAAAATCAATTTTTAATTTTGTGCGGGATAACCGATATCAAAACAATGTACAAGACAAATAGATTCCATTTGGCCGTCATGTGTCTCGATCATAACGCACAGAGGACGTCAAAACGTGGTAAGAACATCAGTCACGCTACTCGCCTGCGCGTCGCGAACTTCTCTGTTCTTACTTCGTTTTGACAGTCATCTATGCGTTATTAGAGTACATGCGCAAGGCTAAATAGAATCTATTTGTTAAACAGACAACCTCTGGGAAGGGCGCTCCGAGAAAGGGAGTTCTGATCGGTTCCCAGCTACACAGCCTATCAGTTCTCTTAGCGCACACATTAATTTTCACGCTCTTTCATTGGACCAAAACACATCACGTGGTACAAAAACGGTGGGTTTGAAGTAAATGGACAGCTTTTGGCGGCTGGTGTATCGCCGGGAGGATATTGCCTGAAGCTGAAAGATTGTACAAAAAATGAGCAGTTAAACGCTTTTGACAGTTAATCGAAAGCGAAGAATCAAGGTTAACTGTGATTATAAGAACAATCTTTTAGCCAAAGGCATTATCCTCCTATATACCAGCAAGCCAGAAAGTGATCATTTTTTTATAGCCCTCCCAATTAATTATCGAAGCGCGCGCTCTTTATAGTACTAAAGTAACAACATGTGTAACAGCAAGTGATTGTCACGGCATAACTGCGGCTAAATAAATGAAAGTTGCCTATTGTCAGCTCGATGCTTGTTATATTCATGACCAACATCGGAGCTTGCAACCGATTTCACAATTGGGAACAGGCATGATTCGAGATTCGCTGTAACCCGCCTGCCGTGATTCGCCCATAGTCACAAGATAGTCACGGAAATTTACCCATGAAATGAGTTTACAGATGAATTACTAACTTTTTGAGATATAAATAACGAAGACAAAAAACAAGATCTGCAAATTTCCTTCGCCGCTTCATGATGTGGAAGAATTGTGACGGGTGAATCATAGCCAGCGAATCATGGCTGAAGAACCTGAGTCTGCACACAACAGTGAAACCGGCTGTGACGGTTTATCGAGCGAGTGATGCAGTATCAATGTATAGATCCGCTTACCAGTTCCCTCGGCTCTTCCTCCCCCTCCACCGCCGCCTCCACCCATGCCGCCACCGCCTTGTCCTCCTATTCCACCGCCGGTACCACCAATACCCCCTTGGCCTCCGATACCCCCTTGGCTACCCCCTTGGCCTCCGATACCCCCTTGGCTACCCCCTTGGCCTCCGATACCTCCCTGACCTCCAGTTCCTCCAGTATTTCCCTGGCCATTGTCCTCATAATAACCTGGGTCTCCTTTAAAATCCAACCAATCGTTCACTCGTTCATCCTCTCTTTCTCCATCAAAATCATCGTTCAGTGGTCTCATTCTCGGTCCGCGGCCCCGGAAACCGTGCGAAGGTCGACGATAACGTCTGCGGCGTTGCCGTTGAAGTCGAAGTCGACGCCGGCGTCGACGGCATGCGGCTGCAAATTCAGGATCAACATCGTCGCATTCTGACTCATCATCCCGAGCTTGGTCCAGTCCAGGTTCCTCTTCGAGCTCCTCCGTACCAGGTACCCCTGGCCCAGCCGTTTCACGCGTCAGAGCAGACGCTTGTCCAGGATTTTGCGTGATGGTATTTGCTATCTGACCTGCAGGTTGTGGTTTAACTGTCAGGGTAGAAGGTTGCACTGGAGGTTGCGTAGCAGCCGCGGCTGTAGCTTGTCCTGTTGCCAGCGCATAAGGAGTCAGAGATTGTCCTAGGGGATGCTGCCCCTTGTCTGTAGACAGCACATTTTGTTGAGCAAGATTTAATGAAGTTTGTCCCGTAATTAAGCTGGACGGAGCTCCCGCTACTGAGCCTTGAATCTGCGGCTGGGCACCAGCGACACTTCGCTTTGCTTTTGAATAGTGACTTGTATCGCTGGAGCGATTCGTTTTTACATAGTTTGCAGATAAAACTGCCCAATGAAAGTTACTTAAAAGGATAAATTGGAAGAGATAAACAACATACAATTTATGATACATCTTGTTCGTTTTCTTTTGTATCGAAAACCTCCGCCTGCAAGAGAGCAGAATGGAGACAGAATCAGTCGTTGTTATATTACCACAGGAGCCATGTTATGGCCATCATCGGATCCTTCTTTTATCTCAACGAATTTGAGGCAGGTGTCCGCCATTGGTCTGCACTAGTTTGAATATCCTAGATTTAAACTTCAGTAGAGTTCTTTAAACATTAAAACTTTGTTTTTACTTTAGTTGCAACACCCAAAACGTTGACTCCCCGAAAGCACAAGAATTGAAACTAAATAAACATGCGAAGTTCATTTTGCGAAAAATAATTGGAAACCGACCAATGAAACAACGAATTGCTCATCAACAGCTATCATTTGGATTTCTTTCACGAACTCGAACGTCGGGATCGTTTTAAAATTTCTAAAGCCGTATATACTGGTGTATTCAAATCTGTACTATGACTACATCGTTATCTTAGTAAAGTCGTTTTTAAAATTCGGTTATCTACCGCTTACCTTTATAAAGGCTCGTGACCTACATCGTCATTCATCACTTTACTGCACAGGTCGTACTCTCCAACAATGGCATTCAGTTTTCATATCAGTAGCATGGGTCTTCCCTTCTGGCCGTTGGAAAATTCTCGGCGTCCACGATTTAACACTTTGTTGAATGTAAATGAATGAACATAAAATGACGAAAAGAGGATTGAGTTTTCTGCTGTTTCGGTGAAATGTCTCCCGGCGAAGCGAGACGTTCAATTGATTAAACAAGCTTACCTAACCTTTTAATAAAATATTTACAATCGTGTAAAAGAAAGGCCTCGTACTTACTATTGTAGCACACAAATGTTCAGGTTGAAAAACACAGTTTTTGTTAGTTTTATATATATTTTTTGATTCAGTTGTAATTTCAAGTCTTTGTTAGTTTTCATTTACGAAAGATTAGACGAAAAACGAACAAAAAACGACCATCCGTAAAATGCACTTCCCGTTTCACTTGCATTGATGTTTGAGGTCCTTGAAAGGGCAACGGCCACCATAAAATGGGGTCAAACAGTTGAGTGGTACAAAAATAGAAGCTAAGTCAATTCGTACTAGAAGTAAACACACAGAAGAGCACTGCGATTGCTTATGAAACTGGCAGAAAATGTGGCGGTTTCTAACTTGGTAAGGGCTGAATTCGCGAATGTCTTCTTATTCGAGAGCAGGCTACCCTACTTGGAAACATTGTTTAGATTTGCCGACTCCCTAAAATATTACTGAGCTTCAATAACATCCAAATTTAAATTGGTTTGCGATTATGGCACGTGTTCCATATTCCATGTATTATTACAGAGATTTCTTCAAGTCAACGTCCATTGTAAGGGTTCGTCGCTCCAGTCATTGTTGGATGTTTAATTTTTCCCGAAAGTACCCACACGAGGCCGTTACAAGGAAATCAGTAATCAGTTGAAGTCTCTCTCGAGTTGACAAAAATGTTGGTACTTCAATTAGGCGCTGATCTTAGTATTAAAAGTAAAGCACTGATTTTCACCACTCGTACTTCAACTCGCATTTCTCTGGTCATGACCTCGTGTGACAAATAGGAAAACAGAAGCGCCTGGACACAGACTTAAAATCAACTGCCAAACGTTTACTTATTATACGACGTGAATAGTGCCTTTTGTTTAGCAGGGGCGGAATACTTTCTTTTATGAGCCTTTACTAAGCATAAGGTTGGTAGACGCTTACAAAAGGTGCAGTCCACAGGGGATCTACATTTAAGGTTCGAGTCAATAACACAAGTCCAGCTCAGAGGGTTTTTTTTTTTGGAAGCGCGAACCTAATTTTTAGCGGACCACTACGAATACTTTGAATTTCAAGCCAGTCACGTTCCCAGATCCTTCCCTCCTTGCTGTTGCTTCTCCCCTCGTACTCGTAGTCTAATCTGAAGGTCCTTATAAATATATACAAAAAGACACTGACAAGGATATCTAAAACTCGCATCTAATTTATTGCAATTCAAAATAATTCATTTCTACCCCTAGAGACTATCTATGTATTAAAACTCTTATATTGCGCGACGGTGACACAACATACAGTGAAGTCACGCAAATCACACAACATCGACCTGCCGGCTTCATCTGCCCCTCACGGGAGAAATTTTTACGTCACATCAAAAGACCTTTACCTGATTAAAGATCACATTAGGTGACTACTGACAGACATGTCTACATTACATTTCAATAATAATCAAGCAAAGTGTAATGTGTCTTGTAACTATTCCAACAATCAACAAAACCTCCGCTACAAATTACAGAGTTTGTCACTGCCACTATAAGCACTGTAGATTATTTAGGCCCGGTCCACACTCGTACGTTTTCAAAAACCTCCGTTTGTCTCGAAAACGGATAAAGAGATTTCCGTCCACATTTGGAAGGAAAAACGGATATCGAAAGATGCGTTTGCGGTTCAAGCCTTTTTTTGGGACCTTTTGCTGTCTTGTGCGCATGCTTTGGTGGCGCCCGCGATACTACCGGCGACTGTATAATTAGCTTGTCAGCGCCGGATTCCGAGAAGCTCCGTCTTTGCCTTTCACATCAAAAGGATACATCTCCATTAACACTTTGGAGAGCGTTTTCGAAAAACTTCGTTTTTATCGATAAACTCCGTGTTCAATTGTTTTAGTCTGGACGGAACGGTCGGCAAAAACCCACAAAAAATGTGCCTTTTCAAACGAAAACGCATTAGTGTGAACAGTTTAGTTTGTTTAGTGTGATTGTCCGGTTGACAGTATTAAAGGGGAGGCCTTGGCAACAGAACTAAGGACTACTGCTGGTGACACTGATCGACGTTTTGACAACCTGAGCAGACGTCATCGTCAGAGCCATTTGCCTCTCATAATACTCTGGCACTTTTCACTTGACTTTGACCAGTGACTTGCCTCTCTCGATTCTGGCGACAAATTCCGCTCAAAGTGTCCAAATGTCAATGTCACCACATATAGTGCTCCTCAGGACTACACTACGACTCGCTCAGGACGATCACACTAGACAGACAGCTGAGACCGGTCTGGGTTCAAATCATTTACTATGTTATATTACTTCCTGACTTATTTGTCATGCATTGTGTTTATTGGAAACACAACTGAGATTGGATTTCTATACAAATACTTCGTTCAGCCCCAAACTTGACTGTCTTTAAAATGATGGGAAAAAATATCTCGCTATTAGCTAAACTAGCAAGTATCCCTTATAGCTGGCTATAAGCTATAGCTATACAAGATTCGAAAGATTCAAGGTTCATATACAAATAGTCATCAACAACTGTTAGAAAAATCAGTAGTAGACAATGTGACAAAATTTTCCTTATTAGCAAGGATTTAAATTCAGCTTGTGCCTAATACGAAGAGAATCACGAATTACTATCTTTCCAGTATCAATGTTCTATACACAAAATTGACTTTTTGAGGAAAACAAGATCAATTTGCATTGTAATTCTCTAGCTTTTAACTTTGCTAAAAAACAAAGCTTTCTTTGGTACTTTTTTCAAAACATTCAGAAGTCAAAACAGTGATTGTCATTTCTAACACGTTAAGCGTGAGTGTCATCTACTGTCCCTTGTCATGAGAAAATTACATGAAAATAACAGTTTTAATTCAATTCCATTTGTTCTCCTTATCCCAAAATCATCTTACAAGCAAGAAAAGCATCTTTACACGATCACAAAGCAATGCCAGCCAAAATTCAATTTGATTCGAAAACAAATCAGTGGTAGATTCCCTGATAAATTAAAGATTTTGTGAAATAGTCCTAACCTAACGGGGTGTCAGTAAAACGCGGGGTCGGGGTCGGGGTCGGGGTCCATTGTTCTTTTGTTTCGTTTTCTGTTATCTTGCCCTAACCAAAACATAAAACCGAAAACGAAACAAAAGAACAATGGACCCCGACCCCGACCCCGACCCCGCGTTTTACTGACACCCAACCTAACGTTACTAAAATATTTTTCAGAATTACAGATTTGTCAAAATACTACACCGTTAATTCTATATCAAATCCAACTGCAGCAATCAAAAAGGGAAACCTTTCTGGAGGGGAATTTTCCAAAGCAGGGAAATTCAGTTGGAATGAGAGGGTAATGATATAGAACTAACGCTTACTCATGTTATGGCCTACAATATTTTAATTAGATATCTTATGTCAACTCGTTGATTGTCTACGTTGTCAGAGTTGCTGTTTAATAGTCAGTTGTTCTTTGCTGTTTGTCACACCTTCATCTGTCTCTGTTCCACTGCTTCTTGTGCTGTTCACGCCCAAACCCTTCGTCGTAATTCCCTTTAGCTTTGAACAGTTGTTTAAAGTGTGGCTTGCAGTAAAGTCTCCCTTGCAAGGCGGCATAGTTTCCAAGTCTATAGAGAAACAAAAGAACAGCATACGTTACACTTTGAGTACAAAGAAGGGTAGCCTAACACACAACAACACAGACACTTTCTACAGAAGGAATATTCACACGCACACAATAAGGCTGTTTTTCTTACAACCCTAAACTACATTTCTAGAAAATAACCTCTGAGTGGGTGGAAGCTGTGCATATATATAACTATCAAAACAGCGAATTTTCCACAGGCAATTTTCAGCAGAAAACAAAATAAAAGAAACTGTCACAGTTTCCACAGAATTAACAAATTAACAGGTTTCTGAGAACTTAAAATAATAGCAAAATACTCGCCTAAGGCTTCCCTTTGAATGAACTCTACGTAAACAAAGAAAACATTTTCTACGTCTAAAGTAAATATTTCACTAAAACAATATGAAAATGGTTCTGGTCACTGAAACAATAATGGGAAAAACCTTAGTTTAAACTTGTATGTTTTCATTCAAAATCCCAGCCTAACGGGGTCGCAAAAAGATGCAAGTTCCGATGTGTGACTTCCTTGGCCACTACTTACGCACACTTGCGATCCCTTGGGGTAGATTTAGACGTTGAAACTTCAGCTTACAACTATCGCATGTGACTTTACAGCATGCTGCTCAGGTCATTGAAAATATCAGGAGCAACTCTCATTACTTGCCATTGTCTATGGCTTGGATTGTCGAAGTGTTTTACAACATGCTTCAAAATCCTACGAACAGGACGATCTGCCATTTTTTTTGCGCCGTTTTGTGATTGTGTGTCTAGGGGAGCAGGGATGGCGCAGTGGTGAGAGCACTCTCCTCCTGCCATGTGGCCCTGGTTCAAATCCCGGAGGTGATGCCATATGTGGGCTGAGTCTGTGTTGGTTCTCTACCCTGCCCCGAGGGTTTTTCTCCAGGTACTCCGGTTTTTCTCTCTCAGCAAAACGCAGCATGCAGCTTATTTGAGCTGGCTGTTGGCTGTGCACCAAGGTCATGCACAGACCATATGGTGGCTGCCAGAAGGCACCTATATTTGCTTTTGGTCCGACCTTGTCAAGCTATGTCCTTGCTGTACTTTGTGAAGACGATAAGCGAGACAGCTATTGTCATTATATGTGACAGTTATTATTGAATCATAGCTGGCAAATCTCATCTGAAAAACCTGCATCTGCACACAGTATTGAAATTTGCTGAAAGCTGGTACATCCAAATGTGCATCCACTTGTGACCCCCTTTGGCCAGGCATAATAGAACCCACAAAAATAAACATGTTTAAAACAATTTAAACCCCAACATGTCAACATCCAAGTTCTCCTTACTGGTCTCTATAGATTTCTTATGAGATAAGTGGGGAGAATTTTGACTGAAATCAGGGTGATGATCATTTTCCTAATTCCCATGACCTGTCTGTTCGATATTGCATTGATATTATGGGGAGAAATCAGATGCTGATTGTATTGGGGCTAAGACGATTGCTTCAATGTTCCTAACTTTTGATTAAGGTTAGAATGAACAGAATTTTATGTGTTAAAGGTACTTGTACTATCAGAAATAGTAAGCATTAATACTAAGTAAAGCAGTACCAAAACATACTATCTCCTTTAGGCAAATCTGTTCAGGAAGCAAAGACTACATGTACTTCTAGCTGGCAAAACAAGACAGAATTTTTTTTACCTGGCCTCCCTTGTAGTCCTAAATATTTGGGATGACCCCCCCCCCCTCCCAAAGGAAAAAATGATAAAGTAAATCTTAAACTTATCAAGCTTATTTTAAAGTCAAGTCAATTTCAGCAAACATTGTAGTTTAGAATCAGTCCTGCATTTGCTTAATTTGAATTTTTAGAACCTTAGAAACGCTATTTTTTGGCATTCTGGCACTGGTTTGCATTATTACAGATGCTGTCACTACCAAACTTAAAGGCATTTTATTAGTGACCCCCCCCCCCTTTACACACCATATTTTTTCGGCTGGCCCCCTTCAAAGCCATATTTTTTGGCATGGCCCCACCCTCAAATCCCACCAGCCCCCCTACATCGTAAAAATGAACGGTCCCTAAGCTAAACCAGTGGTCACAGCATGATGGAGATAGAACTATGCTTGGTGGGACAGGCATACAAAGGGTGTTACAGGAGTAATATCAGGGATATCACACCAACTACAAGTTTCTGGGTCATCCTAGCTAACAAAAACACAGTACTTAGGTATCAATACTGATGCTTAACTCAGAAACCAATAAGAACTTTTGCAATAATTGTGCTGATCGTGTACAGTAGGCCAGAGTTAATTCTTACTGCCCTTCTGTCTCACCTTTAGTCAGAAGTTGGTGGTTTTCCCACTCTAGCTACCAAACAAAAATGCAACAGTAAGTTACGTTAAAGCAAACAACGAAAGCATTGACATGTCTTGTGATCGAAAATGAGATGCTGTCACAACGAACTGTGCTGTACGTGAACTGATGATCCAATAAGACAACCACGGATGACAAAATGTTTTACGAACGTCGAACTGAATGAAGCACGGACAAAGCTTTCCTTGATTGTTTAAAGTTTACACCATGAAGAAGCTGGCTACAATGAAATTATCATCAGTTTTAACTTATTTTGATTTACTTTTCCAGTTTCTTTCTTACTGATCTGTTGATTTATTACAAATTTGTTGATTTATTACAAATGCTTGCAGTACATTATGTTGAGAATCCTAATTCACAGGGCTTATAAATGTTGTAAAAAATTAACGATACAGCAAATGTTGGAGTTCAAGATTAGGGCATTGTAGGGACTCTGTTCTTACAGATTCATCAAAGGAACATTTATCATTATTTAAAATACATGTGTTTACTTATTACAAAAAATCCAGCTTTACTACTGTTTTTTACAGAACTGTGCGTGTAAGTGATACCTCGATCTCATAATTTTTCTTGATTTGTGACTTCAATCTAGATACAAAAGAAGTTTTTCCCCTGCTCAGGTGCCAATGTAAGTTTTCAGAAATCATCCCATGTCTAGCACAAGGTGAACATCACAGACATAGCCACCCTTCTGCAAACCTAAACATGATCTTTTGCAAAAATTTACCATTTTATGGTCCTGTAATTAGTTAAACTTATATTTTATTTACTTGAACTTATTATTTTTTCCTCACTTTATACAAAAATATTATAAATATAAACAAAAAGTACTATACAATCTACATTTATACAGTAATATATACAATGTAAATGGTATTCATTTTTTAGGGGCAAGAAAGCATCAAAGAAGCCATTAAGGCATATTGGATGAGGCTTCCTTTAGTAATGATAAATTAGGCTTCCTTCAAAACTAAAATGGTATTTTTTACCCAATAAATTATTGGGCTTAACGGCAAGGCGCACCGATAAAACCATGTACTATAAGTTCAAGTGCTTTGTTGTCAACAGTGAAAGATAAAATGAATAACAGCTGTGCAGTGTCGAATGTAAGAGCAAATTTTCCCTGAAAATAACAATGAGCTGTAACATAAAGGGTGAAGTTGTGAACAAAACGAACGTGTGTGCATTAAATAAAAAACAAAACAAATTAAGTAACAGAAAATGGTTTCAAGATGTCCCCTAGCTAGCTCATGATTCCCTTAATTCTTATAACCTGCCCACTGACAATGCACTGATACTGTAAGGAGAATTTAGATGTTGATCAGGAAGGTAATTGGTTAAACAGATAAGATTGAAAAAACCACAGGAGCCAATGAACTGAGTCAATATTGAGTGAGGGAAATTAAAGGGGCTTTCTTGTGGGGATTTTGCTAGTTCTTTTCCTTTTCATCTCTGCTAATACTTGAGAGGAGGAGGTGAAGGCAGCTCCTACCCGACTTTGGCAAGAAAAAAAAAGGTTTTTGGTGGTAACTTATAATTATTAGCAATATGGATTGCTTTAAAGATGAGAAAAAAACTCTATCACCAGGGACCAAAGAGACCATTTTAAAGTGGTAGGGCTAAAAAATATGCCCAAGACTTCGTGAGGTGCATATGCAAGATTAGATGCATTTTATTACTTTCAAGTGGTAAAATTCATACATTATCCATGTCATCTGGAGCCCTAAAAAATCAACCCAAGCAAAAAAGTGGTAGGACTATAGCCCTACCAGCTCCTCCCCCTCCGCGGTCCCTGATCACCCTGCAAATTTTTACTGTTAGCCAAAAAGTATTCGAAAAGCATTTTGAAGGTGACTGCTGTAGATGACAGCTGATCTGGCATCAGCAGATAGTCCCTTCAAATGCTGACAATTGAAAAACTTGCAAAATTTTCACCAAGACTATCACAGTACGAAATACTACACAACTAAAATTCAAGACCGAAAATAACCAAACAATCAGAAAGTCTGACAAACCTCAGAGTTGATTTACACTCAGTGCACTTAAAGCATGTCTTGTGGAACACTTTCTTGTCTGCAGCCAGCCTCTCCATTGGGTACACAGTTTTCTGGCAGGTATCACACTTCTCTTGCTGTGGTGCTCCCCAGCGCCCAACTCTCTGTTTACAAAACATCACAGTAATCAATTCAGCTCAGATGTCAACATCCAAGATCCTTGCTGATGAAAGATATCTTATTGTACTGGCTGGGAGAATTTCTGTTTATCCAGCTGGTGATAATAGCATCTTTATTCTGGTGTGACAAATGCACACGTGACTTTGCAAAGTATTTTTATTTAGATGAAAATAATGAATATAATATTATATGAATATCATAATTATATTCATAAGAACTGGGGGATGAAGTTTTAAATGTAAAGAAGATCATCGCAGTTATGACATAACTTTTGCAGTTGTGAAAAGAAAGCCGGAAAAAATTCCCAGTTAGCTTGTTAGCTCAATTGTTAGAGCACTGCACTGGTATCACAGAGGTCAAAGGTTCGAATCCTGTAAAAGCCTGAATTTTTTCAGGCTTTCTTAACTCAACTGCAAAAGTTGAGGATCTTCTTTACATTATTTTAATTCTTCATCCCACAGTTCTTATAGATGATATTCATAATTATATTCATTATTTTCATCTTCATCCTCTACAGGTTTACAACAAACCAACCAAATGACCAGATTTTTTCAGGTTTTCTCTTTGCAACTGCAAAAGTTGTGTCATAACTGCAATGATCTTCTTCACATTAAGTTTTTTTTTAGAGAATTTAAAGTTTTTCCTAAGGTGCAATAGCTTGTCTCTGGCATGTATTTTGGTCTAGAAACATAAAAGAGATCAATTAATGCATAAAAGCAAGATGAAAAAGTCCTTTGGGATGCATATGATTTAGAATTCTATTGGCTTAAGCTGGAAAGACGTTTGCTAAATTCTGGCAGGTGACAAGGGCAAAGAACGTCATAAAAGTTGAAAAAAGTGCGTGAAAAACTGAGATAACATAGAGTGTCACATTAGCACATTTCACATCCCTGGCTGATGCTGTATTAGTAGGTCCTTTGTACAATGGCATTATTTGAATACAGCTACTTGAATCTTTTAGTCTGCTGCTTTCTCATGCAAAATAGGACCACTCTTCTTCAAACCTCAGCTGGATTTTAAAAATTTATACAAAGGGAAAGCAAAGAGAATTGTGGTAGTTGTATATGTAGTCAAATGATTCTTTCATGAAAAATGTCCTATTAGTTACGGTAAAGTTGCACACGAGCCAAGGAGGCCCACACAGCCACAGCTTATCCTGGATTCTGTAGCAGGAAGTAACTGAGAATATTGTTACTCCCCCCTGGGTGGGATACTAGTCCATCGCAGGGTTACCCCCAGCAGTATGTCGCCGGTACCCATTTCACACACCTGGGTGGAGAGAGACAATGTGGGGCAAAGTATCTTGTCTAAAGAAACAACACAGTGGCAGGGACTGGGCATCAAACCACCGACCTTCAGATCTGAAGTCCACTGCACTAAACACTACACCACCTTTCCCAAACCCTATTAATTATGAATTCCATTATTGTTCAAATCTTTGCTCAAAAGCACAGATTTCTACAGCGACAATATACCCATACCTCTTCAGTGTCACCTGATCCCCCACCACTCACCGTCTCCTTTGGAATATCAACTTACTGTTAGTATGTTAAAAAGCTTACTTTTACGTGATGCTGGTTATTGGTTAGCTGGTTAAACATAGAGCTTTGTAAAAAGCACTTTATATAGATAAACAAAACAGCTTGCCATTCTCATGCAATGCAAAGCAATCTGTTAGACAGAAATTCAAAAATGGAAATAGTAACTACGAACTCGAGGAATGCCTAATCATGTACATATTTGCAAGAGGTCCTGCCACAGATGAGGAGAAACTGCAAAACTTTTGCAAACGTAACAAATCTTAAGTTAATTTAGCCGCAACTTCTGAGATCAACTTACTGAAAAGAGAGAAAAACCTTGCCTTCACATCTGAACAATCCTTAGAGAACCTGTCAACTTTTTTCTTGGTTTAAATAACACTTTCAATATTCAACTGTCAAATTCAACCATGTCCCTTAGAGGATGTGCAGTATTTCACTACCAGTGGGCTGTCCCAAACTCCTGCTTTTGTGAACAATTTTTTGTTTCCCTGAAGTCTTGTCTGAGGGTCTGATCACGAGATGCTTGAGGCGTCTCCGAATTTTTCCTCAGTAAATCAACTTGAGGATGCATCTTTATTATTTCATTAAACAAATATTCTTGAACACCAACAAAATAAACGAAAAGTTCTTCAAAGCTTTCCAAGTTGCCATATCCATTTTTTTTGGGGGGGGGGGGGTGGTTAATTCTCAGAACTGCTAACACAAATTATAAACAAATAAACAAGGCAAACCATATTGAGGTCTTTGCTATTTTAAAAGCTGTTAAAAGTTGTTAAGCAAGATAAGCTGGTGTTAAGACTTTACCATCACAACTCCCACTAACCTCAGAACTGTCACTTTCAGTTTTATCTTTGTCATTTCCATCCTTGGGAACATTAGTACATTAGTACAATTTATGGTCAGTACATTATTACTATTAATTAACCGCCACTACTACCAGAGTCTTTCTAGCAGATGCGTTTGCTCCGACCAAGGTTATGTACCCCTTGCCCCCCCCCCCCCCCAACCACTTATGTATGAACCACATATATTGCATGAGATCAAAGAGGGTCTCTCGTAATCTGCACAGAAAGAACAAAAGACCCAGCCAACCAAAAACATCCACAACTTGAACTTTCATAGCTGAGTATAAGGAATAAAGTCTTGAGGCCAGCATGAGCAGTTCTAATAAGCACAACAAGGGCAGGACAAGCACCCAGGGAAAGAAATTCTTATGACCTGTCCTACAGAACGATGCAAGATAGGCCAGATAGGTTTGGCAAGATGCACAATGGTGCATGACAGCAGAATTTCAAACACAAGATTCTTTGTGGATGGAAGACAGGACGAAATACTACTGCTGAAAGTGGAAAATATAATTTTTTGTATTAGAGTCCAGTTTGTAGGAGGCAGGAATTAAAAGTGGGATCAAAAACAGAAAATCACATGGCCCAGTTGTCTTGCACCATAAGAAAATAGAACTGGAACAGAATTCCGACTACATGATGCTGGATGGAAGAAAAACAAACAATGCAAAGCAGGAAATTATTAAGAAGGAAGTGCACTTATACTAAGTCACTTACAGGGGAGGAAGTAGGTTTATTTGTGGTGTCCTTGGAATTCTCCTTTCCCTCAAACTTGTTTAGGGTATCTCTTGTACTTCGTGGACGACGAACATTGCTGTCTCCCTGGACACTGCTTTTTGGTTTGACACTGTCTGTTTCATCAAGTTTCCCTTCTTGTGATGTTTTTCTCACCTTTTAAAGTTAAAGAAAACATGGTTTCTTTGCAAGGTAAATCAGTACATATTTAAAAGGATACTTGGAAACTATAAACATTTGAACCTCCCTGTTTGACCACCTCCCATTTAAGTGTCCACCTCTCGCAAGTGACTACCTCCCGCAAGCGACCAATTTTCGGCCTGGTGATTTACGCTGCATAAGGTATTTTGTAAGGCAAACTGTCATCATTTCAGAAATTATCCTGTCCTTGTAATAATAGGTATTATACAGCATTGTGCGTCTATGCTGGGTCTATGCATGTATTTACACATGGATTAAGCCTACGAAACTACCATAGGCTGATGACCCAAAAATTAGACCCCATGTGGTCTCACCTCTTGTAAGCCACCACTTATTACACTTGACATTTTTGGGTGGTTGCTTATGGGACGTTTGACTATATTAGCAACCTGTCTCATGGGTAACAACAATGACAAATAATTTATTTATTAAGTAAGTATAAGCCAATTCATTGTATTTTTTTAACAAAATCTACTCTGGAAAGCAGCACCATGTAAATTCGCAAACCAGAGAGAACACTGCACAACAGATTCTCCTCACAGTACTGCTCAACAGCTTTCATTTGAATGGTAAATACTTGAGGATTTCTTTTACAGACTTAAATGGCAGAACCACTTTCAAATTTACTGAGAAACTGCACTTATTGTTCAAATAATTTCATTTGAATAATCACTGGTATAACAGCATCAACAATACAAACACAACTGTACCTTGCATAGAAATACACTGTAAGTGGAGAGAATTTTCTGTTGGTTCTTATTTTTACTCTGAGGGTTTTTCTTCACCTGTTTTCATGGCATGACACCCAAAAGTGTTACCACTTCTTACTACTGTACAGTCATACTTTTGTGTGAGAAATTAACCGACATAAGGGCACAAATGAACTTGGGCTGGTTTTCCTGTGGCTACCTTCTAATTGTGATTAGAGTTACTCGCAATATGACAGAGTGTAAACAATAGTGCAAATCCATTTGGTGCATCTTGGTGTAATATTTTTTGGATACACTCTACACCCTCAGTTTCACTCTCATAGCTCTTAAAAAAACATATTATTGAAGCTTCAACAAGGCAATCACCAAGGTCCCAGGCTTAAACAAAGAACACTTAAGATTTACTTCCTCTCTTACCTGCATCTGATTTTCATGATTGTCCTCTGAATGTTTTTTGCGTCGCTGATTATCATTCTGTTCTTCTGTATGCTTTGAATTTCTCACTCGTGACGACATACTGTTGGTTTGCTCCTCGCCCACATTCCTTTCAAATCTTGCCTTTACAGTTGCAGTGTATTTCGACTTCTCCTCAGTTGAAGACTTCCTTGTTTGTGACGACTGGTCCTCTTCAGAAGTTGATCCTTGCTTAACCAGAGGTTCCTTTGCAGATTCTGATTCCTTACTACTGCTTCTGCGCCTCTGAGCTCGTTCCCTTCTTTCCTGTCTCTTAGCAGCTGCTGTATCCTCCTGTTCTTTTTCTTGAACAGGTTTCGCTTGTTCTTCTTGTTCTGTTTCCTTGTCCTCAACAGTTCTTGGAGCTCTTCGTGCTGCTCTTCTCTCATTAATTGAAGACTGCACCTCTTCTACCTTGTTTCTGCTTGCAGATTTCTCTTCTTCACTAGCTGCTGGTTTGTCATCAGTTTTACTAGAGCGCCTTGCTCTTCGCTCGGCTCTCCTTGCTGCCAATGACGATCTACTCGACGAAGTGCCATCCACTGACTCTTCAGGTGTCTCACTTGTTTTACTCTCTGATGTTGCACTCTGCTTCCTTCTCTCGCGTCTTGCTGCCCTCCGTGCTGCCAGGTCATCTTTGTGATCTTCTTCTTGAACTTTGGGTTTTTCTTCCTCTTGTGCTTGGGGTTCATCTTGTTCTGACACTTCAGGTTTTTTCTCCTCCTGCTTTATTTGTTTTTCCTCTTTAGCTGCTGATGGTTCATCTGTTTTGCTCTCTTTTTTGCTTGCCTTGTCATCTTGTGAGTCCCATGACCTTTCACGCTGATCTCTAACAGATGGTTCCTTCCTTGAGGATTCACTTTTTGGTTCTACAGATATAAAATAGACAATCTTAAGAAAAAATACAACACTGATTAATTTGTCATGTTTTGACAGTGCGGGCTGTTATTGTCAGAAATACTGCTTGCAGTGCAAGCTGTTATTGTCAGAAATACTGCTTGCAGTGAAATTAGTTGCATCACAGTTTCAAACAGTTTACATGCAACTTTGCACAGCAAGAAGTATACTAACTATGCTCGTATCAGGGAGGTATTTTTGCAGCGTTGTGCATGTTTCCTCTACCCCATCCCTCCCACCCTCTTTTCTTTTTTTCTCTCCTCTGGCTAAGTTGGTGTTACAGGTGCTGGGGCATGTCAGGATCATGGCTGGGTTGTGGGGATTTGCCAGCAGTGGAGTAGTCTATAGTCACAGTGGAGGCCCCTGGATATCCTGGGCACCCAGCAGCCATCATGTTATGCGAGGCACTTGGTTAACTATAATTACTATAAAATGCAATTCGTAACCTAATTTTATTACCATGACAAAGTTTTTCGTTAAAAATGGTATGCTTTTTCACCATTATTTTCACCTGATTTATCTAGCCAATGGTCAACTAGAAGAGAACCAATCACAGTGTGTACTTACACTCAGGGAATGCCTGTGCTGTATAATAAAGAGCTTTATGGTTTATTCAGTTTTTAAATCCTGGTAAGACTGTGACCTGCTCACTCCATGCCTACTATGCCAGTTATAATAAATACATGTAGGTAAGGTAAAATTGCTCATGCACCAAGAAGGCCCACACGGCCGCAGCTTATCCCGGTTTCCGTGGCATGAAGCAACTGAGAATTATTGCTACTCCTCCCTGGATGGGATGCTAGTCCATCGCAGGGGTACCCCCAGCAATACAGTACTGGTCAAATGTAAGTTAACAGTCTCGACTCGATCCTCGAAACTCGATTCTCGAATGTCGAGACGTTTGAGTTTCGAGACGTGAGAATCGAGGATCGAGAATCGAGTATCAAGAAACACAGAGTTTTCTAATGTGCATACTCAAAAAGACCTTCGAGTAAACGCTTTATTTTTCAAAGGACGACGTTCGCACACCGAGCTTAAGGGTTTAAAACATCAACTCGCAGCGCGTACCATGTCAACTTGCGTATACACATGCAAAAACACAAACGAATGATAGCAATATATCCAGATATCTATAAATCTTAAAATTCAGTAAATTGAGTCTGCTTGGTATTTGGGAATATGCCTCGAGTTCCCTTTACATATATACTGACAGAAATTCATTTTCAAAAGACAGTAAACATTTAAAAGCGAATAAAGAACCTCACTGTACTGTTGTTATCACACAAACAACAGCGTGTGCATGGCCTGGATACACGCTTGCCTATCAAAGCCCATCGCATTTCAATCTTGAGTTTTCGCAAAGAGGTATAGATCTATGTGTTAAAATTGCATTTATTTTTGGGGATGGAAATCTATCTTTAGAAGTTAGTAACCAAACCAGCGAAACTTTGGAAGTGAAAGCGAATTTTACAAATCTGTAAGCTGCGAAGCTCTTTCGACACCATGCAAGTGAAGCCGTGTTTGTTTATTTGCCGAACTACGTACACAAATAATACACAGAACCTGTCATAAAAAGAAAAAGTTGTGAATGAAACTGATATAAAATATCACAGTTTCGAAGTTTGATACAAATTGTGATGTCTTCAGTGATAAATAAAAAGTGATTTATTTTTTACCCTATGCACGTAAATTTGCATACGTCAAAAGCGAAATTTGAAACCTCACACAATGCATAATGCAATGATGCTTTTGATGCAACTCAGACTCAAGTTCTCGCTCTCGACAGACATTTTGCCTTTCTGTTTCACCTGTAAATGTGTCAATTCAAAAATATTCGGAAATTTAGCATCGCTTATACGAAGCTTGTCACTACGCTGAGCCTGTGAAATGCCTGTTTTACACAACAACTGGGAAAAGCTTGAGATGTAGTTTTCAAGCTACTTTACGTTCGAGCGTTTTGTCAAGTAGCTGTTTTAGGAATTATCGGAACAATTTCCGCAACATTAAAAATTTAAAGTGAATAATTTACCCTATGAGGAAAGGAGCAGCGAATTCTAAACACATGACTGTATCATCTGTCATTATTTGATCGCATAAAATGGCGACGTTTGCACCTCATTTTTCGACATGCTTGTTGGATCTGTAAACAATAACGCTGGCGATAGACTTCGGTCCATTTGTCCGTTTTATTTCTCAAGAGATCACTCAAGCGACAAGCTCATTAGTTTCTCTACTCGAAACTAAACTTGACTCGAGACTCGATTCTCAAAATTTTCGAGAATCGAGAATCGAGTCTCGAGACGCGAGGGTCGAGACGCAAGGGACTGTCAACTTACATTTGACCGGTACAGTATGTCGCCGGTACCCATAATACACCTGGGTGGAGAGAGATAATGTGGAGTAAAGTTTCTTGTCTAAGGAAACAAAACGATGGCAGGGACTGGGCGTTGAACCACTGACCTTCAGATCTGAAGTCCAATGCCCTAACCTCTACACCACCACAACCCACATAATAAATTAAGGAACTCTAGCTGGAGAATGTCCCAGGTAACCTTTCAGGCCAAATATCACTTTCTGGAAAAAAAAAACGTTGTTTTCTGTGGCCAACTGCTTGTTGTGCAGTTAAATAAACCTAAACCGGGTGACATTTTGATGAGAAAGATGTTTTTTCTGGTGCCAAAAGACACGATTTTCAATTATGCTTAATTCCAAAAAGTCACTTAGGATGTTCTTTGTACAGAGCCCTTTGATTTCACAATGGTATTGAAGCACAAAATCAGTAAAAACTGCCTCTCACCTTCAGTATTTGCAGCTTTTTCAGCATTTTTCTGTTTCAGCCTTAGAGCCCTTCTTGCACGATAATCCAAGGGAATTTCTCCATCACCAGCAGAACTAGTTGCAGCTGGCTTGGGTTTCTCCTCAGCCTTGACAGTGGCAGGGGTTTCCTCAGCGGGTAAAACATCAGAAACTGGCGCACTTGACTGCACTGATTCAGAGGCAACAACTTTTATTTCGCTCTCAGTACTAAGTTCAGTTTTGGTTTCCTTTTCTTCCTCCTCTGACTCTGATTCATGTTTCTCACCATTCATTTTGTGATCCTCATCATCATGATCAGAATAAACATCATCTTCTTTGTTCTCTGTCGCTGCAGAATCTCCTTCCTTGTCATGAGTTTCTTCCACATCTTCCTCCTTTTGTTCCTCTTCTTCTTGTTTTGTTTCAACTGCAACTTTTTCTTCTTCTAATTCAGCCTCATGCCTGTCTACTTCCTCCTTGTGTGTCTTTGATTCTTTGTGGTCTTTTGATTTAGATGAAGATTTTCTTCTCTTTTTCTTCTTCTCATGCTCATCTCCATGTTTCTCTTTTTTACTTTTCTTCCTTTTACTGCCATCTTCTTTGTCACCAGATTCAAACGTGGATCGCCTGGATTTTGCCACACCTAGCGCTGCTACTTCAATGTCATCGCCCCGATCTTTCACAAATTGTTCATTTTGTTTGGCTTCAAATGAGGAAACAACCAATGATGTCAAACCTTTGTCTGGCACTGCTTCTTGAAGCCTTGACTTGTCACTGGTTTGGACCTCCAAATCTTTGGCTGCCTTCTCTTCAAAAGACATCTTGTGTGATCGTGCCCTTCCAGAAATAGCCTCTTCTTCCTCAGATTGCAACTTCTTCTCTGACGTTTTGGTCCTGGCAGCTTCAGCAACCCTTTCATCAAAATACTCTTTGTGAGACATTGCCTTTCCTGATAAATTGAGTTCTTCACTTTTAGGTTGAGCTGTTTTGACTCTTGCAGCTTCTTCAGCATATTGCTCAAACTTCTGCTTGTGGGACTTTGCTCTGCCACTCAAGTCAGCCTTTTCTTCCTCTGCAGGTGTAAACGTACCCTTTTGTCTTCCACTTTCTCCTGCTCCAAACTTCTCAAAAATTGCTCGTCGAGAAGAAGCCTTGCCAGAAAATACATCTTCCTCCAAATGTATCTTGCGAGATGTCCTAACTTGAGATTCTTCCTCAATTTTTTGCTGAAAAATGTTGCGATGGGCCTTTGCTCGGCCTGAAAGATCCACATCCTCAAGGATTTTCCGCTCCCTTTCAGGTGAGGCTGATGTGTTTTCTGTCGCTATTTTCTCAAACAGATCTCGTTTGGACCGCGCCTTTCCAGAGATATCCACCTCCTGATCCTGTTCACCAAAGATTTTTCTTGGCAGCGAAGGAGACACTTGCGCACTTAATTTGGCCTGTTCCTCAAAAAATTGCTTGTGTGATTTTGATCGGCCAGACAAATCAATCTCCTCATCTTCTACTTTTATCTTTGGAGCTGTAGTTCTTTCTTCCTGGACTGCACCTTTTTCAAAAACAGTGCGACGGGACCTGGTGGCTGCGAACAGGTCCTTTTCATCTTCTAATGGCTTTTGTCTGGCTGTTCCTGTTCGAATTGCTTCTTGCGCCTTCTGCTCAAACAGTGATTTGCTCGTAGCTGCGTATCCCTGAGGAGGTCGTTGATCTGCTGGAAGTTTCCCAACACCTTTCACCCTACAAAGGAGCTTGACCAGTCAACATAATTTGCCATTAAATGCTCACTTTTTAGTCAAAGACAAAATGATTAGTTTCACCAGTTGATGGTATTTAAGTCTCTGGTTATTAGCCTGATTGGTCAATTAAATGGCAATATTATTCAACAAGAAATTCTGAAGAATTTACAGGTGGCGGATAGTCTCTCACTCCTCCCTCCCCTTTTCCTAAGGAAAAAAGGTTTCTTTAAAAACACAACCACTTGATCACTTGTTTCTTTAAAAACATAACCACTTGATCACAAACAAACAAGGCAGCATTTGGAATAGATCAAATTCATTAATAATGCAAGTAGAGGCTTGTATTTTTTGAACCCTCAATAACTCAAAGTTTGTGTTAACTTGAACCATAATTGATTTCTCCTGGATTTGCTTACTGTAATACTGTATTACCCTCAGTAACTCAACCTCCTGCAAACTCAAACTAAATTTGTTTTCTACTGGACTAGGCTGACTTGGCCCAAGGACAGACAAGGACATAATACTAGCTACCTTTAGTTAATTATGTGTGCTTTATGCCTGCTTTGCAGTACAAGCATGATGTTGAAATGGCACCATGTACCATGACCCCTCATCCTGTGTTTTATCCAGGACTTGCCCAAATATTCTCCACCTATCCAATCTCATTGCAGTGGCCAGTTTACCTTATCAACTCAGTTGATACATCCAAAGTTTTTGTATTTCACTTCCCCACCAACACAGCACCACAGTTTCTTTAGAAAGTAACCCCATTGTTTGTTTTCCCTAAAAAGATTTGTCCACTGTCTGTGTGTGAGCATGCCTAAACAGTTACACGTTATTCATACCCAAGCTGTGTTCTAAGAATTCATTCAGATAGTAAGTGAAAAGAGGATTGTACATCAGTGGCCTAATAGTGCCAAATTTTAAGCCAGCAGCAAACTTTCATTCTTCACTCAGTCATTCTGTCTGTTCTGAGGTATGCTGATTTTTAACTCCACTTTAATCTGCTCAGACAAAACCACTACCAGCTGTTCTCAAAAACAATGAGTTAAAACTGAGAGTACACCCATCTCTATTTATCTTGTAATATAGAAAGCTCTTGTGGTTACTTGACAAGTATACAGGCCTCTTTAACCATCACTTAGGCGACTGCACAAGAATTACCATATATCAGGGACCTAAAAATATATAGACCTCGAAGGTATTTGTCAAAACTCGTGCGATGATGAGAATTCTCAACACAGAATTTTTTTATTACTTGTTTGTTTGAAAAGCCAGATAAGAGGAATACAACCTGTAATTAGCAATAACAGCTTCTGACTATTAACTGTATCTTTGCCTTTCAATATTTAAAAGAACTCGGCAGAAAACATTAGTCATCAAGGAATTGAATTCCAGGAATGCAAACTTAACCTTTAGCTATCTATCAATCCACGATCAATTTAGACGGCTTTACGCAAAAGGCGATTTATTTATCTTTTTGTTTAAGAAAATAATTTAAATCATTCGACCGTTCGTATATTTATAAGCACCTTAAAACCTTGGAGTTCCCATTTGACTTAACCAAGCGGAGAATAATACAAATAAGCTTAATTTTAATTGACACATGGCAAAATATGAAAACAGAAGCATGGCAGAATTCCATGCATTTGAAGCTCTTGAATTTAAATTTTTAACAAGTTAGCAAAGAAAAATTTTTGAAGGTGAAAGAAAGTTAGTTAAGGTTATTTGTCTTGAAGATAGTGTTGATGTTGAAAGTTTCAAAATACTTTTCTTTCCTTTGGAGGTTAAACACAAAATAACTCACGTTGGAGTCAAACAACACAGCGTGATTCACTGATCTCGTGGAAGTTGGCAGAAACGTAAAAACAACGACGATCAATGCCTCGGCAAGGTGTGATCGCATTAGAAGGCAATTAGAAATCATAACAGGACGAAAGGTTTGATAAACCTCACGAAAGTACGTAGAAGCCGCTAAGCACTTGTACATCTGCCAAGTCGATCGGCTTATATAACCCGGCCTGCCAAATGACCGGCGTACGAGTTAATTCCATTGAACAAAAAGTAAATTTAACTGATCGAGAAGAGACTGCCATTTTGTTGCAGCTTCGGATACGTGAACATCCAGTTGCACGTATGAAACAAGACGGCGACATTTAGGGCAACGATCGGACAAATTCATCCCACAAATCAACTTTTACTTTTTATTCTCACCTTTCGCGTTCGGCTTCCAGGTCAGAATCTTCGCTGCAGTACGATCCCTCCGAAGGCGACTCGCTGCTGCTCTCTTCCTCTGAATCCCCAGTTTCTTCATCTTCGTCCTCGTCTTCCTCAGAATCATCTATCTCACCGTTCTCTTCGACTTCGTCGTTGCTCTTCTCACTGTCCGTGCTAACAGAACTGCTTTTCGCAGTCGAACTGACCTTTTCGTCCGTGACGAGCACAGCCTCGCCGTTCACAACTTTGGATTTCAATGGCGCTTCATCGCTACCCGACATTTCTTCTCGTTCATCGCTGCTGATATCGTCAGCCATAACTCAAACTTATTCTCCTTTTTACTGAAAAGAAATGTAAGGTGACAAGGGAAATGATTCCGCGGAGACTACACCACACAGAAGCAGGGAAAACCTATAAACGCCCTCTGTGACACGGAATTTATGCAGACGAGTTCTTACGAGCCCTTGTAGAGGACAAATAAACAATAGAACAACCAATCACAGTCGTTCTAGAATGACGGGGGCCGATACGCAAGAAAGGTCCAAATTTGGTAAATGGCTAAAGGCAGAGTATTCGTGATCGTCTGTTATCATGCATGCACTAAAAAATTTGCAACTGAGTAACAAAAAAATGCCGTCTGACAAATATAATAATAAAAACTTGACATTGTTGGCAACAGCAGCACTGGCAATGCTCCAAAACAAATACAGCTTTAGGAAAGGGACATTTTAAAAAATAAACAAACATCATTTATCTCCGTGTACGTAAGTTTTCAAGGTTATGCACTCTGAATTTATGTCATTCTGTGTTTTAATTTCTGAGATTTTTCCACGATCTGCTAAAGAAAACTTCCCTTAGAAAATAAATTTTCCGGTTCCTCCGGAATTACTAGCTTCATTACTAAGTTAACAATATTATAAAATAAAATCGAATGGCACAGCCTTTTGATTTTTTATTATTATTTATGCGCTAATTTACAACGAATTGTTCGATGAAAAGAAAGAACGAACCATCGATTTACTAAAGCATAAACAAAACGAGTTAAGAATCCAAAGTATTTTGTTCACGAAGTTGAATCGGAGAACGCTCTATTTCTGTATTCTAAATGCATCTGGGGAAATTGATTTCGCATTTCCGCCATCTTCCGTGCCCCCATCGTTCCTCAGAGCTGAGCTTAGGCCAGGCCCCCGTATTTTTTCTCCCACGTTTGAAAAATACCATCACGTGGGTATGAATTTCGACGTGCTACAATATTGATTCCTTTACACTGTAACCATGTGAAATGGATCGCTAAAAGGTCACCATTTGAATGAAACTCAGAAAGCTAGCCAGCTTGCTACTCATTTTGAAGCCTCCCGGTGGAAACATTTGGAAGCGGTTAAGGACTTCTGACCAACAGTCTAACAAAAACAAAAATATCCTGAGTAGCTGACGGCATCTTTCGCTCAGTAAACTGGCGAGGCGGGGAGGGGATCGCAAAGGAGGTAACGGCATAGAGTGACCCGGCAAGGTTCGTTTTCGCGAACCATGGCGTTTGTTTTCGCATCGAACGAAAAAGCAATGCCATCCACGCAAGTTTCATAGATATTTATTGCCACCTTATTTTCAGCCGCGGGGTTTTCACAGCCCTTCCCGAATGATCAACAAACTCATTTCATTCACTGCCACTGACTTCAAACTGTTCGAGCGGGCCATCATTTGCAATGTTGTTCACCGCCAAGGAGTGTGGTAAGAGAATTGCAATCTCTCATTGGAGAACTCGTTCTTGATTTAGCTGTTTTTTTGCTCTTCGTTGCCCTACTGAACTCCACTGATTTAGAATTCGTCGAGTTTTCAATTTTAATTGTTTTATACACGAGAGTATAAAAACTGTCGTATAATCGAGGCCTCAAGAAATACATCCCGGCAACAAAAATAAGCCCTTGCGATAGACCAGTGGGGATAAAAGACCGGATAAGCCATGCTTTATTAGAAGTTATTGTCAAATATATAGTGACCTTGAACTGGAATAAAAATCTCGAGAGAGATTAGGAAAGAAAAAGAGCTTAGCTGTAGAGTTCACCGGACCGAATGACGAAAATCAGACAAGATTCAAACTGAAAAAGACTGGCATCACTTATGAACTTAGCTGGCCGTATTTATCTTCAACATTTCCCAATTTTGACTTCACGGGCATTTTTCTGAACTTACCCAACTACTTCGAGGAACATAACTGTCACGGTTCTTACGGTAAAATCACGGAATACAGAAATTTAACATTTCTTTAATATGTCGCTCCTGAGGAACTTTATAACGGTCTGTAAATTATCACCAATATCACTCGGTCTCTTGAAGAGAATTCTCTGTTATAGTTATTTCAATTATATTCAAGTTAAATTTTCACAAGCACGTGGAGGTTACCAAGGTCCAATATTTGACCAACGGAAACTCGTCAATAAAATTCAAGGTCGCCGACATCAGGAAACATTTTACCACACTCGATAAATATTCGGGAGGTTTGCGGTTATCTTGTCAGAGGCAAGTTGTTTTTAGGTTGTTTGACACGAGACGTTTACTCATGCCAAGCCTATAAAAGACAGCAATTTTTCCGCTTTTACTGACTAGGTTTGCCCTTGCACTAAATCCCTCCAATGATTCCGCTGCCCAAAAAAAACAAAATATCAAAGTTTCTTAACACAACTTGCCGTAGCTGTTTTCATATTGTCAATGTGTTTTCGTTGTTGTTGCTGTTGTTTTGTTTTCTTACTTTGAAATGTCGGCATTCGGTTACAAAATTGCCCGGCTACATATAATAAACAAAAAGTAAAGGTAATTTCGATTACCAGAAAGGTTATTTTTGAACAAAAGTCGACTTTAACTAATTCCTTTACACCTAAAAATACTAATCTAACGAAAAATGAAAATCATTTCCGCAGCATAAGGCATACATTTATTTCGTATTGTTTTCCGATTTTGGCGAGGCACTCAGATACATGCCTTTTCGGCCAGGAAGGAATGACGACGCTCGTTACCAGACGGAACGTTTGCGCTCCTGAAAATATGTAGAACTTCAAAGTCGCCAGGCCTTCCTGTCTCGCAAGTTACTTTTCTTTCTGATCTTTTCTTCAGTACTTTTTCACCGGATTTGTCGGAAAAATAGAGCCCTAAGAAAAAATAAACGTGGAAAAAATCTGCTTTTGTCACGGAAGAACTTGTAACTGAAGTAACTTAGATCGGTATTTCTGGTATTCGCGAGGCCGAAAGGAGGTTCGACCATTTAACCTTTTCCTTCCTGAGAGAATTAGATTATCAGTTGCTATACTCAACAAAGGATATTCTGTAAATACAAAAATGTTCCTTTCTTTAATTTTTGAGTGAATGTTGTTCTTATCGCTGAGCATTTGGGACCACTTACGAAGTGAGTGTTGTTCTGACTTTTGACTGTTTTGCGCATGAGTGACCAGTTTAACGAGTAGAGAGTGTTTTCGGAATTAATACCTTGGGCGGTGTTTTTATATTGCTTCTAAATTTTTCCTAAGTGGATATTTAACCTTTTGTTTTATCTCCGGTATTCGCATGCAAAATCTCTTCACTGCTATCCCAAGAAAAACCAATATAACGCAATTTATTATCGGTGATCATGTCCGTTATCCTATTATACAATTCATGACATTATATACAAACGTCAATTCACGACATTATATACAAACGTGAGTTTCTATATGCAGCAAAAGAAACGTGCGCCGCCAGATTATATTTTAAAAAAATATTCACAGGCGGATGGGATAATCTTCAAGATGCACGCCCACAACCGATGGCGTCAAAAGGAAAGGCTTCGTTCTCTTCCGATCCAATCCGATCGCAACTCCACTTTCATTAGTCTCCTTCGCAGCCGCTCGGGCCGGAGTCACGATGGATTTCACAATCGGCGTTGTTCGGCACACGGAAGGATAGGGGAAAGGGATGCAAAGTGGTGAAGCGGAACGGTTGGTGTTTCGAGTCTAGCTTCTTCCAGGCGACCAGGATTGTGCTGTTGCTGTTCTCGTTGTTGTACAGTCACACCAGCCAGATGATCTGCTATCTCATTAGCTGACTCACTAAATCATCTGTAGTTAGACGAAGGAAAGATGCCACGGAAAGAAAAAAAAATGGTGAGCGGGAAAAAAGAGAGAGGGACAACGTTGCACTATACCGTTCCTTCCAGTTGTCCAAAATCTGAGCCGCCTGGAACGGGTCACTTGAGTCTCACTGAGTGAAGAAAAAAATCGTGAAGAGAATTACTCGTTTAAAACAGTAGACTACGGGTAGTGCCTCCTTCTGCTCACCAGGGATATATAGTCAGGCAAGAAGAATTACACGCGAACGCGCGCGAAAGGCGGCTGCCGCGTGGAAACGTAACGCGCGTGTGGTGGGCTAGCGCGTTACTATACGTTCTCTTCCTTGTGTGGCTGTTGTTTTAGACGAGTAATTTTTTTCACAATTCTTCTCTCCACCCAGGTGTAAAAGGTTAATGGTTCTTGGATACCAGAGAGCCGTTTGGGAAACTTGACATCATTCTGGGGATAACCGCTACATCTACCACTACCACCACCACCACCATCATCATCATCATCGCCACCACCACCACCACCACCACCACCACCACCATCATCATCATCGTTATAGATAAGCGTTCCATCCAGGAGAGGCTAGTAAACGGTGCTAACATTGCACAGTACTGCACAAGTTTTTTTTCCCATATTTTTTCCCATGACGTTCAACCCACAGGTATCTTTGTTGCAGCAGCTACACGTCATGATGACTCAACGAAGAGTGTGTATTGAGTTCTCGTTGAATAAAAACCTCAGACAGACGGTGAAAAGTCGTTTAATCGACCTTTTTTTTAGAATTTATTTTAAGCGGGGCTCAAGGACACCCAACGATTGGTTTAAGTGAAATAAACTGTTCTGAAGGTCTTCTTCCCTCAGGTCAAATTAAAAGCTGGAGTTTTCATCAGTGCAATGTCAACACAAAATTTCGTAAAAGGGAACGTTTAAGGAGCCTTCTGAGGTATGACAAAAGCCAGGACTTTCGGACAGTCAAGTTTTTTAACCGTGTTTGTAAGAATAGACTTACTACACTCAGGTTTGTGCAATTGCTTATCTGTTATCTCCAGACTGAGGTACCTCCAACAAATAAGGGGTTAGTGTCTACAAAACCTGTGTTGCTGCGTCGGTGGGGAAGTGAAACATAAAGAGAAATTGAGAGCTGATGTTTCGAGCATTAGCTTTTCGTCAGATAGCCTCCAACGCAGACATTCTTTGGGCTTGTCACACATCCCTCCCCCACGAACGTCTTCTTAACAGAGCCGTCATATGCGTTCTGTTCTGACATGTTGTGCGGTTAACCCAAAGGACTAATCATCGTTGTTCTGTTATTCAAACCGACTCCCCCCCGTGAACACAAAGGGATTGCGTGACGATTCCCGCCGTAAGCAGAAATGGATTGCGTGACGACACCCGTCGAGAAGAATGGATTGCGTGAGGACTCCCGCCGGGAGGAATGGATTGCGTGACGACACCCGCCGGGGGGAATGGATTGCGTGATGACACCCACCAGGAGGAATGGATTGCGTGATGACACCTGCCGGGCGGAACGGATTGCATGACAAACACTAAGGATGTCTGTGTTTGTAGAGGCTACTCGTCAGAGAGAATCAAGGAATTGTGGGTTGTGCTTGGCGTATGTGGAGAACGGTGGACTTGAGCTAAGCCAAGCGCAATCAAGAATTCCTTGATTTGCTCTGATGAAGGGCTAACGCTCGAAACGTCAGCTTTCAATCTCTTTACGGCGACCAATTTACCTCATCAACTCAGTGGTTAAATTTAAATTTTTGAGGTACTTCTAAGCCTTGCAGTGGACAGCTGTTTCATCATATTAGGGACTCGTCAGCACTGCTTAAGGCGTGATGGATAATGGGAGAGAGTTCTAATGTTCTTCCATCTCAGTGATTCAACACACGTACATGTGGTACACTAATGGCAGATCTCTCCTGACTTTATCGTTCACGGTTTTGATTTCAAAACCTCGATTTAGACATTTATAGGTCAAGAAAGTAACTGTGCAACTTTCAAGTTTATTTAAAAAAATTCTTACATCAACGGACTGGCCCACAGGTAGCAGTTGCTAATCAGGCGGGCCAGTCATACATACTGTATTGTGCTGGAATGTGATTGATCTAATCCTATGTGAAGGTTTTCTAACACTATGTAAAGAATTCCTAACCCTACGTGAAGATTCCCCAAACACTAGGTGATGACAGGTTGGTTAATTTTACCCTAAATACAGTCGAACCCCTCCTATCCTGTAATAATCATAATAATGATGATGATGATGATGACGATAATAATAATCTCTATTCGATCGATAAAGACATATCGAAAGTTACAAACATCATCAAATAAAAAATTCAGATCTGGGGAATATACACAATTAAGATGGTAAATGAAAAAGAAAAATACTATATTACAATTTGAATTGAATCATAAGTTATAATTAAAACACAAGAATAAGCAACCTTCAATTCAGATCGGACTACGAGTATGAGATCGAGTATGACAACACCTTTGCATGTTTAAATTACCATTATCACACCGACATCACTGCTAGGGACTCTTTCTCTTCTGGTCCACAACACGGAGGATCAAGGGATCAAAGAACATAGCTGTTTTAAAATTCGAAAGTCATACTCGCAGTCAAGTTCGTACCCTAGGTCTGTTCTGAAGGTCGCTGCTATGCAAGTCGAGCATGAAGCTAGACATCTCCTTACGGACATCTCTTTATTACAGTTCACGTGATCCGAAAGAGATTAAATTCATATAAACTCTAGCTACCTAATGTTGACACTCATTCCAGTACCTTTGGCGTCCTTGTTAAAATTTTACTTTTAAAAGATAATGGTTAGACTTGAATACTAAAAAGTGAATGCTAATCTCAGCAGCTAAAATGCTTACGTTTAAAAACTAACCACTTCTTCTATTAAATAACACTTCCCTCTTTTAAGGAAAAAATCTTGAAAATTTCGAAGACAAAATGTACAGTCCCGTGGATACAACTGACTTGCATAATTTATACTTTTCTTTTTGTGATGTATGATCTTTGGAAAAAAGCACAACTGCTCACAGTTGTGAAGTATTTAAGGTTGAAAAAAGACCATAAACAAGACCATATTTGCTGTCTATTTTGTAAAAGGAATAGAAAACAATATATTTCCTTGTTACCACTGCATTATGGAAAAACAGGAACATTTGGGCACAGTTAATCAAAGAAATGGTTATGAAGTCAAACAAATTTCTTCAATTTATGTTTTCGCTACAGTTTTTAGCCTTGAATGTAAACAAACCACGATAGGTTTTGAACTTTGTTGAAGCAACTAGTAGAAATGTTTCTGTTAAGTTATTCGGCCATAGTGTGTAAACGTAAAACAAAGGACTGTGCACAGACAAGGTGCTTTCAACATAAAGTGAGACGCCTTTGTCTTGGCCTTTGAAACTTGTGAGGTTTCATAACCAGTCTCTCGACTAACTATGGTTTGGAGAACTCAAAATGGCTGCTGTGGAAAACCTGGAGGGAGGGATACTCCCTGTTGTAGGTCACACAGAGAGGCCACACCCATAAGGGGTGAGTTTTTGATCTTGCTTCACACGAAGGGGTAAGGAAATTTGATATTCAAACATTAAAAAGATTTGCCAAAAATTCTTGTTAAACTGAAAAGGATAGCAGTTACAAGGGGTAAAAAATTTTGGCACAAATACGACGTCCAAAAAACAAACAAAAATAAAAACAAAAGCTTGGAGCATTTGGGCAACTTAAGACCACAATGATATACTGTCTTCAGCTTATCTTTGAGGTAGAAGTGCCATTTTTGTTCTAGGTACATGGAAATTATACCAAATTCCATAAAGATGAATACAAGAAAGGGAAAGGGTTTGAACCTTAGGGCAGAGTCTCTTGTATGACACTTAATTGTGTACCCCCAGAGGGGGGGGGGGGGGTGGCAACGACTGCCTCTGGCCCATCTTTACACAGCTTTTCTTGCTCTCCCAAACTTCCCCTCACATTACATAAATATATTCTAAAATTAACTGTCATGGAAACACGGAAAACATTCTAATTAAAACAAAGTTTATTAATTAAAATGCTAGTGATATCTAGTGATGAGGTGAATATTCATGGGGGTCGGGCTTGGTGCAAGTGGATTATTTTAAAAAGACGAATTTCACTCATCCTGTAAAAGGCAAGTCTACATTGTGAATTCCAACAAACTAATCACCACAAACATTGCAATGTGACAAAGTACGGCAGCAACAGTTGAAGTACCCGCAGAAGCTGTGGACAAAAAAAACAAAACAAAACCTTAGATCCAAACCACAACTTAGTTAAATGAAGTTATTCTTATTTTTCAGCCAGCAGACCTAAGGTGCAACCATTGAAACAAAAGGTATCGAGCAGCACTTAGGTGTGGTATCCCTGTGGTGCTGTTTATTATGCTGTACAAGATGGTTCTAACTTTACAGTCTGCCAACGGAATCCTAAAGTGTCACCAGGCAAATGAAGGCCACCGTCAAACAGTCTCCTGTAAAACTGTTGGTAATAGGACATTTGCATGATACCGTCATTTGACTACAACTACCAGAAATCATTTTGTTTCTCCTTCCTTATTAAAATTTTGTAACCCCAGTGACGTTTAGATAACAATGACCCTAATTTGCATCTGAAAAGAACAAACTGAAGGATTCTGGTAGTTGTAGTCAAATGATGCCATCGTGCAAATGTCCTATTATGTACAAGATGGTTCTAAAAACTTTTTCGTCCATGGATCAAACTCTAAAGTTGGTGCATGATGTCCACTAGACTTTACCAATTAAATAAATGTAGGTGTAGAAATGTAGCCACTCAACCAAACTTTTTTCTAATCAAGTGAATGTTGTTGAGCAGTACTTTCCTATGCTTTTGAAAAGGCATGCTAGTAATCAAGGGAGATTTTCTCATAAACATGTACTGGTAGATTTACCCAGGGGGAGGGGACAGGGAGTTGTGAATGAGGCCAAATTTTTATACTCAAAAAAGTCCCATTGACTAAAACTGAACCCCCCAAAAGTCCAACGGTCTAGAATGTAACCTTAAAATGGTCTTTTTATCTGCATATAAAAAAAATTCTGAGTTTTAAAATGATACTGATGCAATTCTTTGACTTAAAATTGAGAACCCTGAGGTACGCATAAATTATCAAGCCTAAAAAAGTCCACCAAAATCTTTCTTACTATAAAAAGGCCAAGGCATTAATTTCAAACCCAAAAAAAGGCCTTTGAACCTCTCCGTCATTGGCATAACTGAGTACATCCCCTGCGAGATTTACCTACTCCAATATAGCCATGGTGCTTCACTGTTGCAGGCCTTTTGGCCCCCAAAGATGCTCCACCGTAACTAAAACAGTAATTGCTACAGGAAAAACCACTTACCAGTACACGTGTAACCATCACCACTGAAGCCCTTCTTGCAGTTGCAACGGTAATACCCTTCTGTGTTAACACAGTCTGCAGCTTCTGAACATCTGTTACGGTCTTCAGCACACTCATCAATATCTTTGAAAAGCATGCATAACAGAATATTGTAATTATTTCATTCTCAATGTCCCATGGCAGTTGTTCAATATTGAGCTTTGTTCTTACTAGTTCACCACATAAAAATAATTTCAGCAAACAACCTTGCTTTTTGCCTAATAAGGAATTGGATGCCGCATCAACTGCTGTGACATTCAAAAGTTTCATCACGTACAAAAGGACTTTTGTCCAACAATATGGCAAAAAAAATCCCAGTAACGATTACCGAAGATGGGTGCTTCTGAAGTAGACCAAATACCCAAAATGCCCATAGGAAATACTCACTGGAGATGTCCTACACTAGAGAAATGTAGAGATTACTCTAATCCAGCTTCAAAACTGCAGTGAATCTAGGGTTATACTCTCGGGCCAAAAGTAAACCCTAAAAATGCCAACTGATGAATTTATTAAAATCCCAAACACAACCAGAAAGTACCACAGTGAACACCACATTTTACTTGTCCAGTGAGCTTCTTTCTTTCTTCATCTTAATTTCAATAACAATAGTTCTAATTACTTTGTTAAAACCTTAAAGTGCTACTACGATGAAAATTTCTTGTTTTGTTTTCAACTTTTTTAAACTTCAAACTGTTCAATAGATGCCATATTATACATGAATCGCGATAAATTAGATCGATATGTGCTTACAAGGCCCAGGAATATATGTCCGAAAACCGCGTTAAACCCGTCCGCCATTATTCAGTTCGCAAAAGAGAAGCCCGCGAATTTCATGGAAGCGGTCTTACCTCTAACCACGTGAATTTTGCTCATGACATAGAAGTCTCAACCATCGCCACGAAGAGTATAATGAGGAGTCGAAAATAGAGAGCCAAACATTGCATTATATGGATGTGTTTTCCGTCGAATTTGTCGTCCAGTTCTTTTGAGAGCGATTTAGAACAAAGGTGGTTTTTTTTTGGCGAAGTCGGCGAAGTCGCAGAAGTCGCGCGATACGATGACAGTTTCGAGCCTCTCGCTACCAAAGAGGAAGCCGTCTCAAAACAATGCAAGAATGGATCAAGAAGCCGAACAAATATCCCAATTATCCCAAATCACAAACGCTGAAATCCTTCCGATAATACAACAAATTTAACTGTTTTGCATGTCTGTCGTGTTGGGGTCCGTCAGCTGTTTCTTACTCTTGCTTTTTTTCTTGCCTATACGGGTTGAGTTTGTCGTTGTTATGTTCACAGATTTGTTGCAGTATCGTAAATTGTAGTTAATAAATAAATAATAAATCCTATAATAATAAGCTCTCCTTCCTAAAAGAAAAGCCCACATAACGCTACATGAAAGTTTTTTAAATAAATATAGAGAGCCCCGAGGCTAACATATATTCAGAATTTTATAGACGAGACAAAAGGTCGAGGAAAATGAATTCACGTAAACGAAGTGATGTAGCGAATCGCCCGTTGTGTAACTGTGCGAACACGGTAATCTTACTACCTAGTAAACAAGCAATTATGCGAATTAATATAGATAAACTCTGATTTACCATCAGAAGTCTAGGTATAAACTGTGGAATTCACCGTCACATCGAAAGTGTTACTGAGAGAAGTGGCTACCCCGAACGCGGTGAAATGCTCAAGAAATTATAGCCGACTTTGGGAGCTCGCTACGCCGTACGCCAAGAGAAATTAATTGAAGTATAAAAGAGTTATATTATCAGGAGCTGGCTACGCGGTAAGCGGAGAGATAAATTGAAATGTAAGAGGGCTGTTAGGAGCTGGCTACACAGTAAAAAGCACAAGCAATACACAGTACAGGTTTGTTATGGTCGATCAAGCTCGGTTGTTTATATTTTCACGTTATAATGTGGCCGAGTAATTCAAAGAAATTTCGAGTGATATTCTTGTTTATAGAACGAGGAATACACGGTGATGTTCTGTTATCTACTAGTTTTAATATAGGAACTTCAAATAATATTCTTTTAGCGGAAGTTTAAGTGAGGAACGTTTCTAGTACACGGAATACACGGTAATGTTTTCCTATTTTCTGCTTACTGCATACAACGTACCAAGTTGAATAAAAATTTCTGCATATCGCGGAGCCAGCTTGGCGGCGACACAGAAAATAGTTCATGTCAAGGGGCATATATTATGCAGTTAAGCCGAGATCTGTTGGGACTTATACATGTATATGCACAAGACAACCGAGCGAAGTATGTCTTAGGTGTGTGAGGAAATGTGTAGCTTAGTGTACATGTTGTGTTAGCACAGAAGGCATAGAAATATTCGCTCACCATTCGACGATCCCGCTCAGATATGATTGCTGTTTTTCTTCCTGATGGCTGGAACTGATCCTGGTTTTAAATATTTCCTTGTACCTTTCTTATAAAATGCTTGAGTAAAACATTCAGCCGTAAAAATGCACAGAGCAGACAGTGTCCAACAGGATTGAAGTCCTTCCGGTCAGCCACGCAAACGAAGCCTTTCCGCTTAAAATAAACGTACCCACTCGTCGGTGAACTGTGAATGGAAATTTCCGCTTCATCGATGCTTTCTTTGCCGTAATCTTCAACAACAGAGCGCCGACCACACATACTGCAGCTCAAAATCGAAGAAATGAATCTTGCTAATCCTCACACCTCTCCGAATGGATAAGAAAGTAGCCACGTTTGTTTTGTTGCGTTGAGACTTCTACGTCACTTCCTCTCTGGGCAACTCGGCCCAACTCGTCCCGGTCATTTTTGAATTGAGTAATGGCAGCAAGCCGAATTCGAAAATTACAGTTAAAATAATTGGACTTCCCGTATGAATTTCGACTTAAAACTTTGCACGGTGAGTAATATGTACTTATATTTTCGAAATATGGAGAGAACAAAAAATTCATATTTTTGATCATAGTAGCACTTTAAATGGCATTATAATCCCAAAAGATACCAACCATAACTTCGAGGGTCCAAACTTCCCTCTTCCCATACCCTCCTGGATCCAGCTCTTATTAATGTTGGCTGCAATCTCTTTCCCTTTTTTCAGTTGCAAAATATTACACAACATTCAGGGTTCAAAATAAAATCAGAGCTTTCAGCCTGAATTTGACGGCTTTTTTTTATCAAAGCTGATTTTTAGCTGGCTGTCAACAAGAATGAACAAGCACCTATCCCAAGTATGGAATAAAGTGTTGACAGGCCAAATACGGCTCATATGCTCGTGCTAATGTGTTTGTATATTTTTCTTAACAATGGTTGATTTTAATTAAATGTCATTTGCTCATAACGATGTTCTTAAAATTAGGGTAGCTGGGTGGTACGTTGTTATGAAAGGCAGAATTTTCTGCACTGTCTCTCTTTGTTGAAGTGCCAACTTCCTTTCACTGAATTTGACTTTGGACGTTATTCTTTCTACTAGACTGTTGGGGTAGTCTCTCACACGGTGAGGTGTGTTTTGAATTGGGTGATATTCTCAGCGAAAGCTTTTGCTGATAAACCCTTTGCTAACCCTTTTCTAACCCCTGGTGGGTGGCAGGAAGAGAAATGAGTGTATTGGAAAGTTTCTGTGGGCTTAAAATGTGTGCAGATATCAAGGATTGCTTGTTTGTTAAATCTTTCGCCCTTTGAAAACAGAGGTGTCCAGGACGTTTATTTCTTTGTCTGAGATTTCAGCTGTAAATTTAACTGTCGGGTGGTGACTGTTTGCTAGGACAATATTAAACTCTTCTATCCCCTTTTTGTCAACATTCCACAGCAAGAATATGTCATCAATGTGCCTTTTCCATCCAAGTGTTCGGAGAGTGTAGAACATTTGTACTGCTGTTTTCCTGAGCATGTGGCGTTATGCTATTATCCTAAGCCCGATCAGTGTTTCTTTGACCTAGATTTATCAGATTTCACTCTTCGCAACTTATCATTGTTGCGTTCAACGCGGCGATAATGAAACTTGGCTAGTGCGCCTATGAATTTCAGCTCGGCCTCTTTCTTTATGGAGTGATGTTTGCTTTTGCGACAACGTGCAAGTCTCTTGGGCATGTGCCATTTTCTGTGTGGGCCTGAAGTTTGACTATCGACATTTATGACCGCTCGATTTTTCTCTCGAGCATGGAAATCTCGTCGAGGGCGGACTGGCAGGGTCCCTTGCTGGCGTTTCACAGATTAGATCAGGCCTTTGAAAATGATAAATGCCGCAACAGTGACACTGATTTTCAGCGCTACTTAGTAGATTTCCTTTGATCTCTAGCAAATTAAATTGGACGAGAAGGCAAAGCCACACGAAAAAAGCGACGAGGTGTTAAGTGGAACAGCATCGAAGGCACATTGGTAACAAAGAGGTTGTGAATGAAAATTTGCCCGGTTCTTAAAAGAGAACTGAATTGCTGCGGCACTGCTACCCCGTGTTTGGCCTATTTTGTCAAAAGTCACGTCGTTGATCACGTGTGAAACTACACCAGAAAAAAAAAGTGTCGGCAAATAGAGATTAAGTCATTAGAACAAAGGTTTAATTTACAAAAATCGAGACAATAATTGTTAATGTTCTGTAATTTGTTGTTGTTGTTTTATTTATTTATTTAGAAAGCTTTTAAAACGTCATCCAATTCACTTTTGGTATGTGTAAGTGTTTTATGGCTGCATTACTTTCTGATATGAAATGTTTACTATGACGTTCCAGGGACATTGATTTTGCCGATCAAGGGATGGGATGGCATTTTGTTCTATTGCTTGGGTGAAAAACTGCCAGCAAGAGTGGCCAAAGTGCCGGCTGCTATTTTGAACCCTGAACACTGTGTAATTCTTTTCTATTTTTCTATTTCTCCCACTTTCCATTCCTCTCTATTCCCACTTTCTTTACACTTCCCGCCCTCTTTTCTGCAGGGTTTCCCCCTCCTGTCCCCCTCCCCACTGCCCCAGCACAATCCCACTACACCAAAAAAATACTGGACAAAATTTTTAACTCAAAAATACCAAAACCTGATGAACTTCAAACCCAGAAAAAATCTTTCCCACTTAACCCTTTCACTCCCAGAGCTGTCAGTTTTGGAGACATTAAGATGGTTCCAACTTCTGAGTCCATGTATGAAATCCTATGGTGTGACCATTCAAATGAAACCTCTCCAGCAGTACTTTCACATGGTACTATTTATATTTAAGTATCCTACAAAATGAAATTTGAGATTTGTCTTGAATTTTGATTTAAGGCACTCTCGGGAGTGAAAGGGTTAAAAGATGCGTACCCCACTCTCCTGTACTGAATGTATTTGAGTTTCCTAGGATAGTAACACCATATTTGAAATTCAAGGCTACTTACCACTGCAAGTAAAACCATCTCCACCATAACCAAGATTGCAGATGCATCTATAAGAACCATACGTATTGATGCATTCTGCATTCTTTGAACATCTGGCACTTCCTTGTTTGCACTCATTGACATCTGTATAAAAAAAAACATACAGAAAAATTGTTTGCCATGAAGAAGTCTGACATGCACAACACATACAGTGTACTGTGCCTTGTGCAACTCAAAGAAATTTTTCTAGAGAAAACCCCACGCTTGTGACATGCTGAATATTCCATCTTTTCTTAAATTATTTACTTTACCTGTGTCTGTGCAGGCCAAAAACTTGGTGAGGTTTTTCGCTGCAGAAGCAGTAGTGTACATGAAGCCAAGATTGTCATCTCCTGAAGCTGTCAAGTAGTTATCACACCACACGTTAGCTTTGCAGCTGTAAAGAACATCCCTCTGGAAACATGTATCCGTCAGCAGTATGGACTTGATGTTGGCATCCCAAAAGCTAGACCAAAATGGAGGTAGTATAATTATGTATAGATACAGTAGATCCTCCTATCTCGAACCCCCTGCTGTCTCTATAATCCCCCATTATTTCAAACTCAGAAATGCATTTCCCTTGATTGATTTCCTCAATAATTTACTTTTGGCTTTCTTGCAATTCCAATATATTGAACAATTTTGGGTTTCCCTTGCATGTTTGAGCTTAAGCTGGAGGTCTATACCATATTTTTTTACTAATGGAAAAGTGTCTTCCATGCTGGTGGCTGGTGCTCACTATTCAGTAACCTTTCATTTATAAATGAATGATAACACAAGTTTTAAGAAACTCTCATTCCTAAAACTCACAAGGTAGAACCCCATTGTACTGTTTAGTATAATAAACTTTAAATGTTCACACCTAAGGGCCGTGCCTCCTAATACAGAGGTATTTTTGCAAAGGTTATGACTCTGGGGAAAAAGCATTAGCAAGACCTACTGGAATCTAAAACAAAAATGTGGATAGCCATGCATTTTTCAGAGATAATTTAGCAACCATAATTCTAAAAAACAGTCGGCAGACAAACATTTTCCCATCTACAGGCAATCATTTGTCACTTGCTTCACACTGGAATTCCCAAGGAACCTCCTAACAGACAGAAAGACTCGGTCCTTGATGCCTACTAGTTCTACTATGTTGCCTACTACTACAAATCATTTTGACAGGGCTGAAAAAAGCTTTAAAATACAAAAATTGTACATGGCATTTTCTTTCCAAATTTAAGCTCAATTATCTTTGAAAAATGACGGTTACCCCCAATTTTCTTTTTGGGTTCTGATAGCAATTGCAAAGATCTGCTTTTTCCACACAGTCATAATTAAACTGTGCAAAAATACCATTGTATTAGTAGGCAAATTCCTTAAGAAACCAGAATATCTCGGACTAGACCCGATATGCGCAGAACATATGCGCAGTAACAAAAAAAGGCACGCACCTTAACCCTTTCCCATCTGCACTTTTTCCTTAGAAAAACACAATTTTTACCACTAAAGTGGTTTTTAAGTGCTATGTTGCCAAATGCCACTAAACTTTGCTTCAAAAGTGTTTTCTTACAATTTAGCTTAATTTTGAGCCCACTTCTGTTGTAAATTTTACAATATTCTGCTTTTACGCATGCTCATAAGCCAAAATTTGGACTTGTTGTTGTTGTTTTTTTTTTTGGCGGATTCATTTCCAATTTCTTCTCGCTTCTTTTGCTTTCCTTTTTCTCTCCCTTTCTTTTCTCTTTATCTTCTACCCTTTATCCCCTTTCTATCCACTGGAAAAGGTTTGGCCTCAGCCCTTCTAAAAACCTGGAAAGGGAACACTGATCAACTAGGTGACTTGGCCTATTTTACCACCAACTTTGCACCCAAAATTGGACATGTTATTTCTGGTATAGCTCTGCCCGAATTCGGTCGATATTTAAAATGGACACACGTATGGATGGATCTGTCCTTGCTGTGTTAGCTGCTTATCAAAACAATCTGGTGACGTCAAAAATGATGACGTCACAACTGGCCCAATGGTTCCCAACTTTAACGTCGGGAAAATACAACTCTTGACGGGAAAGAGTTAAGGGTTTCATCCAGAGATGCCAAATTAGTCAGTTAAGAAGAGTGTACAGCATAACAAATAGCAACACAGGAATGAAATGCAGTTTTCTTTTGACACAATGGTTTTATCCACAGATGCAAAAGTTAGAAGCACCAGTGTATGGCATCATCAGGGGTTTCAATAAAATTTGAAGTAGGCAGCTGGTTTGGTAGACTAACTGACTGTATCAACAAGGGGTTTGAAAGAATCTCTCTTTATTTACTTCAATTTAGGGAAAAAAGTAGCCAACTACTCTGACCGAAATAGCCGACACTTTTCATCGGCTGTCGGTTTTTTTTGAAAGCAATGCATCGTAAAGAGATTAATTACTGTAAAGTAATGGTCACACAGACTTAACCCATTAAACCCCAGGAGTGACAAGCATCTAAGTTCTCCTTACAATACATGTACATGTGTCACCAGTTGATCAAACATAAGGTCATGAAAATAAAGAAAATGATCACAAAAGATTAAATGTCTTGATGTTTACTCAAATTTTCCCAAATAGTACCATGACAAATGAAGGGCCCGGTGGAAAAAGGGCGTAAGTGACGATTTGAGGTTAAAATCGAAATTGCTCCTATTTAGCTGAACATTGGCACACAGGCTGGTTTTCATGTGAGGAACGCCGTTGCGCACTTATTTCTTGACCTGAGATCTAAAATTTGAAGAATTAGTGTATTACTTTTGCGTGAAAAGTGTTGTTGAACTGAACTCGCTCAAGTGATGCGTGAAAGATTTCTTTTGTTCTCTGCCTGAACTAAAACAAAGGAATTCAACCTAGAATCCGCGGTCCTGTTGTTTTCTTTGTGTCAGTTTTAAGCAAAAGTAATACGCTAATTCTTCAAATTTTAGATCTCAGGTCAAGAAATAAGTGCGCTACGGCGTTCCTCACATGAAAACCAGCCTGTGTGCCAATGTTAAGCTAAATAGGAGCAATTTCGATTTTAGCCTCAAATCGTCACTTACGCCCTTTTTCCACCAGGCCCTTCAAATGTATAGAAAACACCAAGGAGAACATGCATGTTGATGCTGGGAGTTTAAGGGTTAAGCATTTTCTACTACAGCCCAGAACGACTGTACTCACACCATTTCACTCCAAACAATTTAAATGTACAACCTTACCTTAACGTGTCAGACTTTTCAAAAGCAGCCTCGACATTTGTCAAGTTGATGCCGGTTGGTTTTCCTTTGAAGTTCCAAGTGAAATCTACAACACGGTACTGGTCATAAGTTGTCTTCTTTACATCATCAAACAGCTCCACATACTTAGTGACAATGTCTTTTTCATCTTCTCTGCCCACAGCTGCAAGATAATTTCCTTTGTTTTGGTAGAGATTACCTTGCCATGTATAGAACTCATTAAAATAATCCTTGATGGGTTGTGGGTAAATTTTCTGGGTTTCAGTGTCAAGGTTGAAGTTAGAGATACAATCCATGATAATAGCAATCTTCACTGAGCCACTACCAATCAAAACATTGATGTCACTGATGAAAGCTTTGCTTCCACAGCTCTTGTTGCAGACAGCATGGCCTTGCTGAACATCAAATGTTTCAGAACGATCAAATGCTACGAACATAATGGTGTAGTTTAGAATGCATTTGTCCTTTCCTGAAATGCAAGGAATTCCAGAATCAGTATATAATCACAGTTCTCCAGGACTACTTTAAAAGAGGACTCGAAATAGTTATTAATGATAATTTGGAGATGGAGGCTGGGAAAGAGAGGAATAGAGTCAAGCCCAGAGTCATAACTCTGGGGCACCCAGTGAGAAAATTTAAGCAAAACACTTAAAATGTATTTTTTTCTGTTTTTGCAGATTATTACAGAGACTTTTAAAGAGAAACTTATGTAAGCTAACACAATTTGATCTGCTCGAAACCTTAAGCCAAAAGTCTTAGTCACAGAAAAATTTAGGCAACAGAATCAGTAAGATTTCATGCTAGCTAACCTTTTTTTACACAACAAATGATGAATTTTGTCCTCTGAAAACAAATTAAAAAGTTTGAGGTGAAATTTCGCTTATTAAATAAGAAAACTCTAGGTTTTCATCACAATTACATCTGAGGTGGAGGCCTAGCTTCTGAACAGACATTCCACCTAAGTCTTAAGAGGTGGTCGCTTATGAGAAGCAGTAACTTTTCCCTGTTTGAGCTTGGGCATTCCTGTGAGCATCACTCACCACTGAGATCCTCAGCTAGGGTAACTAATGCCGTCAAACCAGAGCCATCATTGTTGACTCCCACTTGTTGAAGTCCCCTTGTGTCAAGGTGTGCCCCAAGAATAATGAATTCGTCACTTGCTGTGTTAAAGTTCTGGCCTTTTAGAATTCCTATGACGTTTGTACCACTCACACTCTGTAAGAATACAGAATGAAATAATTATCAGAAACAAGATGACACTTGTTAAATATCATAAATGGTGAACTTTTCTGCTTAGACTTGTTCTATTCAAATGTACTAGTTTAACACAACCAAGCCTGCAAATAACAGCTTGTCATCTGACAAATGTCTGGTAAATTTTAGATTTTGACTGGTGAAAGCTCAGTTTGGCCTGACAAAATGACCTGTGGAATATGCTAGTTAATGACATTTAATTTGAAACAGAAAATCATAAATTTTGCTGATGGCCCATTAAAGTATCTTGCAAAAAAAAATGTGTCTGACCAGACCGGCCTCTTGTCCGGTGACCAATAAACCTGGACTGACAAATGCCCTAATCAGGGGAAAAAATTATTTGCAGGACCAACTGGTCTACAAAGAAGACACTAGGTTTCTGGCAGCAGTAAAACCCATGACTTTCTACAGGCCAGGGGTGACATGCAAGTGTCACCAAGCAAGGTGTTACAGCAGCAGCTAAAAGATTTTTTAAGAGAACTTTGAATCATCCACCTGCTAGTTCTGACAAAGATGTAAGTTTCTGGTAGATGTCTTGATCTTATCCTGCAAATACAGCTGCCTCTCATTGATTCTGGGCACAGTGCTCCTATTGGCCAGGAGCGACAAGAGGTGGCTATATAATTTTGCAGACTCTCAATCTATGACAATTCATAAATATTGTGATTGTCGCTCCAGTCTTCAAGAGTACTGTATTATCATATAAAATAATTTGGAGTTTATTAACCCCTTCACTTCCAGAGTGAGTTATGGAGACACTGAGGTGATTCTAACCTTTGAGTCTGTGGATGAAATCCAATCCCATTCAAATGAAACCTCTTCAGCAGTACTTTCACACAGTACTATTTATATTTAAGTATTTTATAAAATGAAATTTGGGATTCATCTTGAATTTTGATTTTAGGCACCCTTGGGAGTGAAAGGGTTAATGCACCTATACACTAAGCTGTAGATGGAGCAAAGAGTCTATCTAAGAAAACAGTAGAAGGGAAGAGACCAGGTATTAAAACTCTGGTCTTGACATGGACATCAGTTTAGTTTGAACCATTAACAATTTACTGAGCCTCTACATAAATTTGTAATTCTACAAACCTGCCCTGTCGTTGTGTCACTGGTGGTAAAATTGTGCAACTTGACATCCAGCCCTACTTTTTCAAACTTTTCCTTTATAAGAAGTGTTGCATTTTTCAAATTCTCAATGGAATCCGGTCGATAATGATTCCGACTGGTCTCAAATTCCTTCAGACTTGTCTGGTATCTTGTCTTATCTACTACTGGTAGTCTGTCAACTGCTGAAACTGATTGATTACAAGGGCACAATATCAATATTTATTATTCCACTGTTGTGTCCTTTTTCCATTTTTGCTGAAGGAGGATGTAGCAAAAACAAACTTATGCAGTTCTGTAATAAACCACTCATTCTGTGTTTTGGTCGATAATACCTGCAGACATTTTACTTATTGCTTGTGAAAATTAACATCCGTGAGTATTATCCACTAAAACATCGAATAAGGAGCCTTTATTCCATTATTATTATAATCTTAATGACAAAAATTCTTGAATTTGATTTCTCTTTTAGCCAAGATTACACATCCTGCAAGGAAAATGCAAATGGGTACAAAGGGCAAGCTTTAAAAAAAATAATAATAACAATAAATTGCCCCTCTTTCTTGTGGTTGGCCCATGCTTGCATTGGCATCACTTTTACATGATCTACATATTGCCTTGAGGTTGAGTAATACATGTAGAATAAAATTGTTATCGGTTCCGACACCCAATCTTCTTGTAAAGCCAGGAAGGCCATACATGTAGCACCAAGTTGGTAAATATGATGGAGTTCACTTATGAATTGAATAGGTATTAGAATAACTGGAATGATTGTTAATACTGTGTTGGTTTCACAAGAAATATACGACAACCTGCTTATTTCATCACTAACTCAAAAACTAATTCATTGTTTAGTCGAAAATGTAAAAATAGTAAAACTATATTACAGTAAATGAAAAAGGCATTAGCTTTTAAAAATAAATTGTACTGTCCTTGAACTTCGGGTTTGCAAGAAAAACTGTAACCATTTGAGGCAGTTACACTGGATATTTGTATTAGTACTTAAAAAAAAATTAATGAGAGATTTGTCTGAGTATTCTTAACCCCACCAAACAAGTGAAAGCAATATGGGAAGATATTTAAGTTTCTTACATGTCATGTAGATCAAGAATTTCAAATATCTGGCAGGCACGTTTTTTTCTTTAAAAATAGTTAAGAAATCATGTTTAATGTCCTAATACTGGGTTCCTTTGTGATAGGTTTGGTTGCATCAATAAAAATTTGATTATGCACGCCTATTGCATAATTATTAGCCTACGGCAAGAAAAACATCTGCATGGACAAACATTTATATATTCAAGTACAGAGACTTCGATCTCCTATTATCTATAAATAATGGTAATAGGACTGAGTGGAGTCCAATTCGGTCTGTAAAATCATACGAGTGATTAACGAAATCGGACGACCGCGTAGCGGGAGTCCGATTTGTTTAATCACGAGTATGATTACAGACCGAATTGGACGACACGAAGTCCTGTTACCAATTAATCATATCTATAACAAAATTAGCAAAAGAAAAGGGAGAAAACGTACTGGAGAAGGAATTGACAACAGTTTCACGATACGTAAAAAGAACTTAATCAAGTGTAACTGATCCATTAGCGCGCGCGCTCTGACGCGTACTGTCCAATTACTTAGGCATGACGCGTACACTGTCCAATTACACTGTCCTAACTGTCCTATTAATGCTCAAATCATGGCTGGTGATAGCCAATCACATTCGAGAATTTTGTTATAGTTATGATTAATGATAGAATAAATGAAATTAGACACTGGGAAAACATAGCCACAATGTCAGCAAAATCAGGGAAATTCATCAGCTGTATGGCAACGTAATGAACAAGTTTTGCATGCATAAATTCATTATATTATTCTGCCTAATATCGGCTAATTTTTACACGAAAGCCGAATCAGTTTTTACGTATTAATGACCCCATGCCGCGGCTCCACATTGAAACTTTCAATGCTCTGGAATGAAAGATTATTTAAGAAAAGTTACTTGAAAGCTTACATGCAAATAAATGAGAGCGGTAGATTTTAAAATTAAGATGAGGTCCAAACGCATGCAAATGGCGATGTCCCAGCTTTGACAAAAGGATACTTTTAACTTTCAGTCGAGCGCAACTTTTGAGTAACCTGGAAATTCTGTTAAGTGTCACTGGGCACGGAATGTAAAGTGCTCATTTTTAACTTAATAGCAGTTATGTCTAAGCCACGTTACCTGCACAATAATTGAAGAAGATGAACAAAAGCACAGGGCCGCACTGTAAAGCCGGCGGCACCATGTTGGATCAAACAAGACAGCTGCGATTCGGATGGATGGCGCGTGTTGGCGATATTAAAAGGTAAACAGTACAAACGAAATAAGGCACAGTCTGTTCAGCAAGCAGTCACGAGATAAAGGATTCAAATGATCTTGTTTTTGATGACTACAGGGCAAATCAGACTTGCACATACGAGAATTTTTACACCCACGCTAAAAAGACATCTCCAAGGGTCTCCAAGGAGAAGGCCACCAAGGTCACGTGGGGTCCCGCGGGGTGACAGATTGCATGACATAAAGCGTACTGTAAAGCGTTACATGCAGGGTATAAACTTCGGGCGGTGCGTTTCCACTGAACAAAACCATATTTTTAGCAGTTACTTTTACAAGACTTCGAAAACTCGTTCATATTTGTTAGTTGCTTGTTGTATTCATCTCACGCACAGCTTTGCGACCTAAGCAAACAGTTAGTTTCGATCTCCTAACCAGTCACGGAAATGCTTTTACACTGCTTTCATCTGGTCCCCGGGCATCTGGTACAGTATGTTGCCCAGTTTTCGTACGGGCCCAGTTTTCGTACAAAAAGAACTTTACTTGATTATTTTCGCCGGTCGTTCAAATCTTCGTTAATCGAAGAATACCGAGAATAAAAAGAACATTTCAGCTATAAATTGCCGGTTTTGCCAGGCTGTTTGAGGAAGAAGAAGGTCGGTGCGGACAATTTCTTTCGAGGTGAGTAAAAGTTTAGGGGCTAATATTTGCACTTTTCACTGCACAGTAAAGGTATTGTAGATAAACAAATAGCCCGTTTTGTAGGTAATTTTGCAAGGAACTTCATGATTTTTGGACAGTTGATAGATAAAAGATGAAAGTGAATAGGGAAACTTTCAACGCCAGCTTAAATCCAACTTCTTCTGAATTTTAGCGGTGACAATATTCGCATACATTTCGACCTACTGTGCCAGTTTTCGTACACTTAGCTGCGCCTTTCTGAAAACCTATTTTTAAATAAGTTAAAGAACTGAATTTTAAACTTTACTGTATGAAAACTAATAAGTCGCAAGTGTAGCAAAGATTACACAACAATCCTTGCAAAGTATACGATACACTACATCTATTTGTTGTGGTATAATGCGCCGATCAATTCGAAAGTTCAACATCCCCCCCCGGGCAACCCCCCGGGCATTTGAACTTTTGAAGATTGGCTTGTTCAAATTCCCTCCCCTCGGGGCAAGAAAGCCGTTCAAATGCCCCACCAATTAGTACTGAACTGCCTCTCCACAAAGACAAATTTGGTCTTCAATCAAGCACTTTACATGCCTTTCAGAGAGAGATATGCCGTAATGACACCTTCAATCTTCTTTTAAAGACCCTTTTCAAAGAGTTATTCACTAACAAAGGCGAAATTCTATCTTGTAAATCCGTCAGACCCCGCAAAACCGAAAAAATCCACAGGCCTATTACGTCAGAACAAGAGATAAATCCGGTTCAAATTCCCCACCCTTCCAAAGAAATGTTCAAATTCCCCCCTCCCAGGGCACGATGCACAGTCAAATGCCCGGGGTATGCCCGGGGGGGGGATGTTGAAGTTTCGAATTGATCGGCGCATAACTGCGACGCGTTACATCCAGGTCATGCAAAGGTCATGAATATTTGATAAACTTTATAATCCCACGCAAACAATCTAAAACGTCAATATAAATAACTAAGGTAGATGTGTATGCATAGAATGTTGACATACACCTTGAAATATGGTTAGTTTACCGGTTTTACCGATTTTTTTTCACTCCGTTGCGATTCTAATAAACATTTACAAAAGAAGCTAAGAAAAGCAAACGTAAGAGGAAACGGAAGAAAAGCGTTTGCTATTCTAAAGGCGTAAGCGGAAACGCAAGTAAAACGGCGAATCTTATACAGGCCTTTTCTTAAGAGTTGTAATACGCGGAATAGTAACTACCTTTGCCAGGGCAGTAAATCACGTACGAGACGATAGATTGAGCGTAAGAAAAACCGCCCAAAAGTGGGGGATTAAAAAATCAACACTGAAGGATCGATTAAACATCCACCCCCCGAATAACCATTTGCTTTGTACACCAAAACATTTGTCGCTAAACCGACTTTCTATTCACAAATCGAAGAGAAAACACGATAGGCATAGCAGAGTAGCTGACACGTCAGTTTGCGTCGATTGTTTTCGTGGAAAAATGTTATTTTGTAGATGTACGAAAACTGGGCCAGGTGTACGAAGACTGGGCAACTTAGGAGTTTTGGGAAAAATGGCATAATTTTGAACATACGTCGATCAAGCGGCCAATCGTTTTATATATTAAAGGTAAGTAAATGGGCTAGCTGTAAAAGAAATTTCAGAAATTTTCATCTCACAGACGAAAGGATATAGCGATTACAATCTAAAGTGTACGAAAACTGGGCAACACACTGTACCTTTACTCGTCAAATGTAATTGCCACTTTATCTGGACAAACTTTTATTTGTGAAATTATGAAATTTGGGATCGGATGGCTCCAAATCACAACAGCAATGCACTCATTTTGCATGCAAAATTGAATTTTATTAAATATTCTGTTTTTGTGTTTGCTAATTAAAACTGCAAAGTTATCAATGTCAACAACACAGTGTAAACTTCTGAAACTTGTCAAGTCTATCAACTGCTGATCAGGTGCCGAGACATCCGACTTGAGGTTTCTGAAGCCAGAGCTATCGCCTTGTAAAACGGTCTCCGCTGTGGTCCTTTTATAACACCAATGCATTTGTCTGTTGTCGAGATTTTTAGAAAGATTCGAATTTAGGACAAGTTCAGGTTTCCCAAGCCTTTTAAGAACGGGCACATCCTACAGTGAAGCTTCTGCCGCGTTCGAGTCTTGGCCCGGTACACGGTGTAACATTGCGCGCAACTTGAAAGTTGCACCGTGTGTGCACCCTCGAAATTGTTGCGCGCCACGTTGCGTGCAACTAGGTAAGGTAAGGTAAGGTAACTTTATTTAAACACGGTATTTCCTTCAGGTATACATTTACATTAAAGTATAGAAAAAACTAACTTCCTAACTAATCTGAAAACTAAGATAAAAGAAACTAAAATAATAAAGATGAAAAGAAAACACCTGCTTTTCAAGGAGGCCGTGTGTAAAAACAGAATATCGCTGGTTAAATTATTTGTCAATCGAAA